>JAJOZX010000011.1:2945000-3120000 GCA_023014485.1 Bathynomus jamesi | reverse complement strand
AGGAAATAAGGTCTTCCTTTTCATTTTATTTCTTGTATTTATATAAACTTGCATTTTCCTTCTTCTGTCTCACTCCCTGAAGAGGAAATGAAAAATACTCGGAAGTACTCGGAAGGAATAGCCTCTCTTTTGTAGACTGTACACTCTAAATCCTGTAGGTTGCATCAGCTTCAACAGTGGAAATATAAAAACTAATAGTATGGGTGCATTCATGTCGAGTGGTTGCCATGGAAACGAGAGGAAAAGGGGGAGGGAGGGAGAAGGGAGACGAAGCAAAATAAAGGAGAGAAAAAGGGAAAAAGAGGGGAAAAGAGGAAAAGAGGGGGAATAAAGCAAAGTTCAAATCACAGTTGTGTCAACAGTGGGTTTGATAAGGGTGAGTGGTGTAAGATAAAGAGGATGGTCATAATAAAAATAAAAAAATACATGGGGGTGAGTGGGGGGAATATAAGATAAGAGAAGGTAAAGGGAATAATAAAATATATATATATATATATATTACGGCCCTGCGAAGCTGCGAGATTCGATTTGATTTCGAATCGGGAGAGAGGATTCGATTTGATTCGTTAAGTCCGGTAAACAACATTAGTGATGTTGTTTTGAAGAACACTTTCGCAAATAAGTACTTCTCTTTTTACTTAGATTATAATTCAATCTATATACTGACCTCCAATCTCTTGTGCAATAACACTTTTATCATACTTTAATCTACAGATCTTCATGAGCTAAAGCTAACAAAAACCCTAAGATCCACTCTAAGGTTAGCCCGAGAGAAGGAAGAGAGTAAGGGAATAAAAGAGAATAAGGGGTTAAGTAAGAGCAAACCCTATCATTCGTGGATTAACATTCACTTAGAAAAAGAGAGAGAAAGACTCACCATCATCATCCGCCGGTCACTGCCGACAAATCTGAAAAATAGTCGAAGAGAATAGGAAAGAACGCTTACAAACCATACAAACAGTCTTAACTCAAACACTGTCATATCATGCAAACTACAGACATACATGTAAAGAGAAGATAAGAAAAAAAAAAGTATGAAGAGTATAACAAAAAGTGGGCAAGTTAGTGTTAGTCTAATTTTTCTTTTAATATAATTTTATTGCTGGTATATCATAAGCTGGCATTAATCGTCAACAGACTCAAACCTCGAATATCACCCCCAGAGCTCCTATTGCTAATTGTTTTATCATTTTAAACGACGTTAATATTTATAAATGCCTATCTAAACGGTTTTTAAACATATTAACGCTGGTAGAGTTCACGACCCACGCGGGAAGATTATTCCATTTATCAATTACGTTAAATGTAAAACGTTTAGTGATGTTAGTAATGAAACGTCTGCCATATAATTTAAATCCGTTATTACGAGCATTGCTATTATCGAAAATGAGCAATATCAAAATTTACGTTATCGAATTTATTAACGATTTCGAAAACTTCAATAAGCTCCCCTTTAATCTCTTAGTTTCGAGTGAATGCAAGTCTAACACTTTAATCCTATTTTCGTAAGACTTGTTGCGTAGTGAGGGAATTAGTTTCGTGGCGCGTCGCTGAACCCTTTCCAACCTATCAATATCCTCACGCAAATACGGGCACCAAAACTGAACGGCATATTCTAAATGAGGCCTGACTAGGGACTTGTAAAGGGACAATATAATATTCTTCGATTTAAATTCGAAATTACGCGCTATGAAGCCTAACATCCTATCAGCTTTTGCGCAAGACTCCAGGCACTGGTTCCTAACTTTTAAATCCTTAGATACGCGTACGCCTAAACCTACTTCCTCGTCAACGATCACTAACTGTCTATCATCCATCGTGTACGTGTAATTGTTGTTACGAGAACCTCTATTCAAAACTTTACATTTGTCTACGTTAAATTGCATCTGCCACTTATCCGTCCACTCCATAATCCTAGTTACATCGTCTTGGAGCCTATTTCTATCGTCCACGTTAAGAACTTTACCCACTATTTTAGTATCGTCCGCGAATTTTGACACGTTACTGGTCAAGCCTACATCTATGTCGTTAATGAGATTACGAATAGCAATGGGCCTAACACCGAACCCTGAGGGACATCGCTACCTACATCCAACCACCCTGATTCCCTACTATTAACGACGACCCTCTCTTTCCTGGCACAAAGCCATTCCTCTAACCAGTTAGCTACCCGACCGCGTATACCGTGCGCTTTAACATTCACAATTAATCTTCTATGCGGAACTGTATCGAAAGTTTTTTTAAAGTCTAAATCAATAGCGTCAGCCGCTCTACGCCTATCGTATTCGCGCACTATTTCGTTATAAAACTCAAACAAATTAGTTAAACAAGATCTATGGCGTCGAAACCCATGCTGACTACTATTAATCAAATCGCGACTCTCTAAGTGATCGACGATACGATCCCTAACTACGGATTCCAAAAGTTTACCGACAATTGACGTTAAGATAATGGGCCTATAATTGCTAGCTACTGTGCGGTCGCCTTTTTTAAAAATGGGCGTAACGTTAGCCAATTTGAAGTCTTCAGGAATAATCCCCGCTTCCAGTGACTTATTAAAAATTTTTGTTAAGGGGACTACGATAACGTCTTCCAAATCTTTCAAAAGTCTAGGATGAAGCGCGTCAGGGCGTGGAGCCTTGCTAACTTTTAGCTTATCGATATATACATAATGCGCAATCTCCCCCTCGTAAACAGTTATTTCATTCAAAATAGTCTCGCTACTAAATGGAACGATATCGTCCACGTCGGGGACATTATTTACGTCTTCTACGGTAAAAACTGTCGCAAAAAAGTTAAAAATACCAGCCATCGCCTAAGCGTCGGAAGCCAAAGTACCGTTAGCGTCCACTAGAGAGCCTATGTTATCTTTTATCGGCTTACGATTATTCACCTAGTCAAAAAACTTTTTCGGATTATGTTTACTATCCGCAGCTACAAGTATCTCAAAATTACGCTCAGCATTCCTGACAGATCTTTTAGCCTGACGTTTAAGCTCGATATATCTATTAAAGTTAGCTACCGTCCCATTGTGCTTATTAAGTCTATACGCTCTGTTACGCTCGTTTATGAACTCGCCTATTTCCCTAGTCCACCACTTGGGCCTACCATGATTTCTAGCGCGCTTGAGCCTACGAGGAATAAACTCCCTTTCGATATTCAAAAAACTTTCTTTAAACGTCTCCCAATGAAAATTTTCGTCATTACCCATAAATAAATTATCCCAGTCCACTACTCTCATCCTATCAGCAAAACTATCAAAATTAGTCCTACGAAAATCATGGACTTCTATTACGTTACTATCCTTACTGTTTTCTATCAATAGCTTAAACCTAATAATTTGGTAATCACTACATCCCAAACTCTTGCCAACTTCCAAACCTTCGACTATATTTTCGTCGTTCGTCATCACCACGTCTAAAATATTGTCACCGCGCGTTGGTTCAGTAACCATCTGTCGTAAAAAAATTATCCTCCATGAACTCAATCAGTCTCAAACCCTCATCAGTACCAGTAAAAGTCTCGTAATTAATGTTAGGGCAGTTAAAGTTTCCGACAACTATACTATCCCGATTATTAATAAAGTTACTAAGAAGTGTGTAAAATCTAGTATCGGTATCAATGGGTTGAACGGGAGGTCTATCAACAACAACGAAATTAAAGCTAATACTACGCGCCCAAATTTCAACGCATATCGCATTAATTGCTGCCGGAAAATCTATCTTAACCTCGATAGCTCTAAGGGAATTACAAATGTACAACAAAACGCCGCCACCAAACCTATGTAACCTATTATTAGTAAAGAGTTTAAAACCCGCTATATCAAGTTCTCCCAACAAGTCCCAAGTTACGGTATTTAACCAAGTTTCGGTTCTCGCAACTATGATATATCGTAGTTCCCGGAATAAATTATCGCCTTAAATTCGTTCAATTTATTTCTAATTCTACGCGCGTTACAATAAAAGACTTAAATTATTTTTTACCATGGATCGGCGTTCTAAACTATTTTTCACGTCTGGCTGGCGTTTCCGGACCCACAACGTTTAAAGAGGGCTTCGACCTATACAGTTTTGGAGCGTTCTCATCGATTAACCTACCTAGCCTAGCATTCCCTATTTCATTAAAATTCACCCCATCTTTTATAAAAAGGCTAGGATCACAATTCTGACCACAGCTTTACGAAGGATATATTTTCCTGAGCACAAATCTTTTCTAGTTTAGTGTTAAACATATTGTTTTTTGACGTAATCCTAGAATTTAAACTGTGCCTAGGGGTAATACCTAGAACTAAAGTCCTATTTGACCTTGCCTTCAGGGACCTAATTAACCCACTATATCTCGCCAAACGGTCAGGCACTCTCGTATCGGGCCTACACGAATTGTTGCCCCCTACTATCGTCACCAACATCGAGTGACGGGAGGCAACATCAATTCTATCTACTTCGTCTCTAATTCTGTCAACCCTGGCCTCTGGTAGACAGACACTCCTCCTCTTTGTTGGATTCCGTTCAACGAAATCCTTATCCATATGACGCACTAAGGAGTCCCCAATTAAAATCGTTTCCCCCTCGTTTACATCCCTATCCAACTGGGCGAAAGGGTTCGAAACCTCGATAGCGGAGGGGGGGAGATTCCTATCACCTAACGTACGTGGCCTAACTCCACTCTTAACTAATCTAAATCCCTCCCCGTCTACTAATCTCGGACCAACCTTAACTCCTCCCTCAACTCTATCTAACCTTCCCGATAAGCTACCTATACTTGAAACGACGTTCCTAACCTCACCCTTCAACTTACTAACGTCTTCAACGCTAGTGTAGGTTCGGCCTTCGTCAACTGTCAGTCTACCCCTGCCCTCATCAAGCGTTGCAAGTCTTTCCGTCACCTCGCGTACACTACGTTTTAAATTAACTATCTCTTCGCTTAATTCACAAAAGAAACAAACCGATCTCTTGGAAATCGCCATACGACCGCCGTTGTAATCTTTAAAATCAGTATACCACCGGTTAACCCGACACGTAGCACACGACGCTTTCTGCGACGGCATCACACAAGTTAAAGTAGTTAACGTTTATAACCGTCACAAGTTTAAATTAAATTAAGCCGGCACGGTATGAAAACTTCTACAACCACTAATATTCAGTTACTTAACTATAACAATGTGAATATAAAGGCAAGTATATAAAATTCAGAACTTTCCAACAGTAAATTTATCGGCAATATCCAAAAGTAGAAACAATATCAGTGAGTCCAGGGAATGCGTCCACTCAGTAAGGAGTCTTCCTGATGATCAAACACTTAATACATTTTTTTTAGAAGGATTTACTTTGTCCTTTGTTCTCAAGAAGATTTAATTAATTTTATGCTAAGTGTGTGAAGAAACACTCTAATCTATATGTGTACAGTTGATTCGATTCGAGATTCGATTCGATTTGAATTGTTTGGGTTGATTTGATTCGAGATTCGATTTAAAAAAAAAAATTGTGATTCACAGGGACTTAAATTTTTATTTCTTAACACCAATACAGTTTCGGCTCCTCACGAGCCCTTCTCAATTGGTAATGACCGTATAAACAGAGAACAGAGTTTATATACACCTGGAAGTTAATTATCAGGGATTAGCTGACTGAACCTTCCCATCCTCTTCTCAGAGGATAGTTAAGTGACCCCTCCGACCCAGCTTTGATCTGATGGATGTACTTCCGTTGCTTGGGGATTTTTCAAGGGTAATGTTACAAAATTCTTAATTTTATTATATATAATTTTGTTAAAAGAGAATTGACCACCGGATAGATTAAAAGTTTGTATAGAGCCTATAAGGCTAGATTCAACAATTCTACGCTTAACATAATTATTAGATTTGAAAATAAAGTTGCCATTATTGAAATCTATTACATGGTTATAGTCCCTAACATGACAGAATACCACACTTTTTTCATTCCCTATCCTCACATCTCTCTTGTGTTCGTAAATTCTCTTATGTTGAAGAGGAGATACAAAAAATGTACAATATATTTAAAAATCTGTATTATCCCCAAATGGTTAATTTTTAACGCTCATTTGGCAGCCAGAAAAATCTTTTATCGTGGCAGGTTAACTGTAAACAAAGATTACAAGAAAATCATTGTCCTCCCCTACAACAAAAACTTGAAAGGGTTTAAGAAAACTTGCCAGAGAATAGGCACTAATGTGGCATTCAAATATAATAACTGCATAAATGATATGTTAATAAGGAACAAACCTAAGGACGAAAAAGGTACTGGTGTATATATACAGTATTACCATGTAAAGAATGTTCTGATAATATATACGTGGGAGAAACGGGAAGGGACCTCAGTAAGAGAATTTATGAACACGAGAAATTAATAATTTTCTCTTAAATGAAAAAATAACGAAATTTGACAAAAGAACATGTAAATGGCTTTTAATTTTGTAAAGACGCTTTAGAGGGGGGTAGGAAACGTTCGTCGATGGGTCTCAACAATGCAGAGAAGGAATTGTTTTTGCTGCTCATCTTTGGTAAGCGTTGTATTGTACCGTTGAATAAACGCAATCGCTCTCTCTACAGAGTCATTGCCAATCTTCATCTTCGCTACTTGGCCAATCACTTGGTATTTTCGAAAGAAACTCATGATCAATCTTCTTTCCGTTTTCATCCAGTACATCGAAGAGTTGCGCCGTCTTCTCGCTGACGTAAGTTTCCAATGGGTTTGCTGTTTTGAACAGCTTTGAATCGAGGCGCTTCAGACCTTTCGCTTTAGTAGGATGAGATAATTTTTTAATCATATTTTCTTTTACTTTGCTGTCCAACGCATCGTCATAAAGTGACAGTCCAATCAGCTCTTCCGAGAAGTGCCAGAGATGTTTCTTAAATGCCTTGAGTGCAATTTCAGCCAAAACCCTGTTTGGATAAGTCCCCATAACTGTTAGAAAAGCTAGCTCGTTTCTAGGGGCCCTCACTGCCAAGGGTGCTTCATGCCAATATTTACTATAAACAAATGCCACAAAGAGACAAAAATCTTTCAGACCCTATTTTTCATCAGCCGTAAGTTTCCTTTGCTCCTGGAAGAGAAAGATCTTCAAAGTATAGGTAGCTTTTGCCTTCCAGCGAGCCCGATGAAGAGCTCCTGGAGCTATGATGTTGTACTTCTTAGGCAAACTTCCTCCCAGGAAAATTAGAGAAAGGTGGAGGAATTCACTGTAGTCATCTCTTGAGAAGCTGCTGTTCTGAAGAGCGTCGGAGAGGTACTGTATCATCTCTTGACAAAGTTCCCACAAGTTTCCTTCAAAAAGTTCCATTCCTGCTGATATAAAGTTTTCTTTATTGATAACTGGCCATTGTGCCATGAATCGCTTAAACAATGAAACTTGTGGTCGTTTCGAAAGTTCAAGAATACCAGAAAATACGTTAGCCAAAACGACTTCATACACATGATGACGACATGCTATCCACGTCAGAGAGCGACCTACAGCTCTCTCTATCAGGGTACAAGCTCCAGACATCAGCCCAGTAATTGATGCTGTTCTATCAAATGCAAGCCCCTGCAACTGGTTTCTCAAGCCACACTCATCCAACATCCTGAGGCAGACATCAGCTTGTGCTTGTCCCGTTCCGAGAGGGATGAATGGAACACCAAGTAGTTTATCTTCTCTTCTATCAAATGCAAGCCCCTGCAACTGGTTTCTCAAGCCACACTCATCCAACATCCTGAGGCAGACATCAGCTTGTGCTTGTCCCGTTCCGAGATGGATGAATGGAACACCAAGTAGTTTATCTTCTCCTGAAACAACGATTGCGGTGCAGTCCACATTTTCATGTCTCCCTGTTATATTAGGAAGCATTTTCCCATCCCAGTGAAGCAGAAGTGGAGTGTCAGGAGAAGAGCTTGATTTTTCAGCATTTACGATAGTTTCACGAGATCGACGAATGACATTGAGCCCAGATCATGGCCATGAGACTTAGCTAGTGCTGCAATAACAAAGGCTGCATTGCGATCGCTTAGATTAACGCGGTCGAGTGCCTGGGCTACCTCATCTGAGATGACTGTTTTCCTCTTGGAAGGAGGATTCGATAATCATGTAGATGGACGACACGATGCATCAGAATCCGTGGACGAGGAGGAAGAATCCACATCAGTTATCACTTTGTCAGATGGCATAAGTTGATGTTTCTTTTGTTTTTTATCGTCGCTTCTCTTTTTTCTATTATGTTCAGATTCTTCTCGTTGCCTCTCCCGATCCTCCTTTTTAGCCAAGGCTCGATCAATGCCTCCAAAACTGGAGCAGGAACGATCTTCTCTCTGCTTGATAAGGAATTCTTTGTCCTCTTCGTTAATCATTATCTTATTTAAGGCATTTGCTCTGGCGACATCGCAAATGTCTTTAAGATCAGCATTGAATACTGCGACATGCATTTGTATGCTTTCTGAGGATGACTTCCTATTTTTCTTTAGAGCGCAATATTGTTCGAATAGTTTTCTCAGTTTCCCCTCAGCTTTGTCCGACCGATCTTTGAATTGGAACCCTTGCTTTATCCCAGATATAAAGAACAGCACAGACAGTCTCTTTCAAACTTGCAGTGACTGTTCGTTTTTCCTCGATGTGATGAAATAAGAACTTGCTTAACACTTCACCCTTTGAAGGTAATCGCGAGGTTAGAAGATCTTTCGTAGGTTTTTCAATGAGGTAGGTACTGGCAGAACTTCGGATCGGCCGTTTGGCGTCCACCATGGCGATGAATGACTGCAACAAACAGAAAACAAATCAATATTTTAATAACTTACATTTATAACTATATAATAAATAACTTATAATTTATCAGTTTCTTTCCTGCAATGAGGTATGTAAATGAAAAGAAAGAACCTCATCTAAAATCGCAAATTTTAAACGCGGCTCCGTCTATTCATATGTATATTTATTGTATAATGTACATAATAAGACTATATTATATATGGATATGCTACATATATTTTATACATATGTAATTACATGCAAAGAATATTTAATATATACACTAATTTATACATTTCAGTAGCAGCTTTGTAGCTCCTAAATATTCTAAAATAATTCATAATTATATATTTAATGAGATTTTTACTTACCAAAAGTATACGAAGTTTATTTCTGCTTTTTCACGAAATCAATGTTTCACCCACATCATACAGCTACCTACTACACACTGCATTAAGAGGCCCCACATTTCCAGCCTTTGCTTGTCAAAATCTGCAAACTCAGGGTGAATCAAGTCAGTGCTTCATTCAAGGTAACTCAACCCAAGACGAATTAATATGTGGGTTTTTTACATGTGTAATTTTGTGTATTGTGTATCCTTTGCAGCTATCTTTCGTAACCTAGATTCATATATATATATATATATATATATATATATATATATATAGATGTGTGTGTGTGTGTATATATACATTACACACACATACTCGCACATATGCACACATACTTATACACATGCACAAGGAATTACCCAAACCAATATAATTTTAGTATGAAAAATGTTCAATTTGTAGCGACCTCTAAATCTGCTCCAATGTGCTCAAAATTTTGTGTGATTATTACTATTGCATAGTGTAACAAGAGCAGCCTTGAGGAGGTTGACATTTTAAAGTTTGAAGTTTTACTATACTATCTTCGAACACCCTATTGTCCCTATTGTCCACTTGGTTCACAATTTGGCATTAATACACCTGTTTGTAAACCTCTTGCTGCATCTACTGAGCAATCACTTTCTTTCTATAAGGACTTTTATCAAACCTCTGATATGCTTACTTCGAATACTTAAATTTTCACAACCTCTCCACTTTCTCCCTTTTCTAGAAACGTACCATCCTCCTTATCTTACACAACTTCCCCTTATCAAATCCATTGTAGGCACATCTGTGATTAAAATTTCGTTTGTTTTTTTACCCTTTTCCCTCCCCATTTCCTCTCGTTTCCTTTCTTTACCTTTTTCCCCTCGTTTCCGTTCTTTACCTTTTTCCCATGTTTTTCTTTTTCCCTCACCCGTTTCCCATCAACTCCTCCTCACTTTCCCTTCGTTTCCATGACAACCACTCGACAAGAATGGACGTATACTACTAAACTGAGCCTAAATATACTCTGGATATCTCTTACAGAATCCGTTTAGCACATTGGGAGCAAGTGTAGTTTACGTCCCCCTGTGGTGCCTAGTGTAGTTTACGTTCCCCTACATTATCCTAGTGTAGTTTGCGTTCCCCAACTTTGTCCGCGTATACCTAATCAAATAAAATGTTAAAAATAACGAAAATATTCCGACTTAACCTAACCAATCGTCAATTTATATACTGTATATATATATATATAAATAAATTGATGATTGGTTTGGTTAAGTCTAATATTTTCGTTAGTTTTAACGTTTTATTTGATGGATTCATTTAAAAAATGTCTCCTAAAGATCCTACTGTAGTTTGTGTCTCCTTTTGCGTCAGGGGAACGTAAACTACACTTGCTCCGTACATTGAAAGTATATCAATAAAAAATGAGAGGTTTACTCTTTGTTAACCCTCTAGCGCCCAGTTTTACTTTACTGATTTTGTTCTGGCTAACGCCAGACGATTTTATTCAGCCTCAGAAAAAAAAACAGGGCCTTAGAGGGTTAATAAACGTTCGGTATCATGCATAAAACAATAAAATTTTCGTTATAACCATAACATTTGTTGGAGAAATGGGTCCATAGTACATACTAATACTTACAAAACTTTTTTGTTAATTATTTAGCTATACGATGACGTTGTATAATAATGTCTGAAAATGCAATTTTATTTAAAAGAATGTGCACCGAACATATAAAAAAGTTGCCACACTGAACCATAACATCTACCGTATTAGCATACATATGCAAAGTATTATACAAACTAATATATTTATGTGGAAAAATTAAATAAAACAAACATTATATTCGTAAAATTGCCTACGCTTGAATGACATGCACGGGAAGAATGAAAGCAGTGTAGTGGACAGGTATTGATATAGAATATTGGATTCCTAAAATGAAGAATCTATGCATCGGGTACAAAACACAAAACATACATGAAAAAATTAAAAATAATGAGTGCAAAGAAACGGAAGGCGATAAAGTGATTGAGATAGATATGAGACCTATGAAATGATCCAGTATGATGAAAATAACGAGGTTTACATTTAGGTTAAATGTAGAGTTTTGTAAATATTATGAACTGAGTATGTGTCCTCAGCTGTTTCTCGAAAAGAAAATTGCACGCAAATTATTTTAAATGAAATTAAAGTCGAGATAGCACGCATCTAATCTCCAAACAGCAACACATTACGAATTGGAAAAGCAACAGAAAGTTGTCACTTGAAGCAAACATTAAACAATTTTAAATAACATGGTTAATCATCATATGGTATTTGTAAAATTAAAAAATGCCATTTCTGAAGAAATCAACTTATGGGAGAAAATGCAGACAAAACTTAGTTAAGAGAACTTCTGTTTTAGAAACTTTTTCAAACCTTTTTCGGAATGCTCCTCACAGGCTGCGGCGAAAGACTGTCCACTCCAGTGTTCGCAGCGAGGAAGATTCGTCATAAGCGGTGGAGAAACGGCGAAGCGACGCTCCCGTTACCGCTAGGAGAAATTCACAGTCGGTGCCGAAGTTTCGATGGGCGACCTCCAGAAGACGGTCTTCCCGTTCATGGAAGAGCACAAGCTCGACGAGTTGATCCTCAACGGTGCGTCAATTGCCAAGATAGTCGTCGGGATTAGATCAAAAAACAGTACAAAAGCCCGGTCTCTGCTAGCGTTTGTCGTATACATGTCAGTGGATATCCTTCCAATAGCCCTTAGTGTATGCTAGTCGATGATGAAGTATTTGGACGGTTCAAGGTGTTATTCTCGCAGGTGAACCCGAAAACAATCACCGAAGGAATTCGTGCGGCGAAGAAAATCTTGAAAAAATTGGGTAACGAGCCGCAGAAGTTATCGAACCTGGACGACATGTATCAGGAGATCATTGATTCACATGAACAAGCATCTCACATAATTGATTAAACGTATGGTTGGAGTCTGGAGAATTTCCGTTCGATTGGAAACTTGCAAACATTACGCCAATATTTAAAAAAGGGGACAAATCGCTTCCCGGAAATATCGTCCCATTAGTCTGGCTTCAGTAATTGGTAAGCTTATAGAGACGATCGTTCAGGACAAAATAGTTAATCACTTAGAAATTAATGAATTGCAACAATTTTCTTCGGAAGAATGAACTATAATTTCTACTGAGAGATGGCGAAACCTTGTAGAAAAATACCCAAAACAAATCATTGACGTCATTCAAGCAAGAAGTAGACACACAAAGTATTAAATAATTTTGTAAGTAAATGTACGAAAGCTTTTGCATTTTAACTTTTTTATTTATTTTTCTCAAATTCTTTAATATTTTACATTATATGTTGGAGTTAAACAAATTGTTTTACTTGTTAAATTTTTCTAAACGAACGTTAAACTTTTCATAATTACCCTATGCAGAGTACAAAAGATAAGGGAAATATTTCACTGTACGAACACTTATTTCCTGAAAATAACGAGTAAATAAATATAGACATTTTTTGAGGAAACTATATATATATATATATATAATTTTATATATATACACACACACCTCGTTAACTTCGCTTGAGTTCCGTGCGCCGGTCTCTCTTCACACGAAGGTCAAGCTGGTGGCCCCGCCTCTAGTCCTGGCTTAGTGGAGGATGGAGTTGTTCTCTTGCGCTCTCCACCGCGCATAGCCAGGTACATCCGGCTCATCTTATACCGTCCTGAGCCAGGCATCCAGTCTTCTCTTGAAGATGTTGAAATGTTCAGTGTTGAGGAGGTCCCTCGTCGGGCCTTTAATTTGGGAAATCTACATATTCTGCCTTTCCTATTTTCCAGCGTTGTTTGGATGGTAATTGGGTTTAGTTTGAGGTTTGGTACCAGTTTTTCGATCATTTTCCATATGTACTAGGGCCACTCAATATATTTTGCCCGACCCTTTTCTCTTAGTTAAATAATAGACCATGGGGCTTAAATGTTTTTTGGGGAGTAAGTTTGAACTTTCTGCGCTTCACATAACCGGATTTTTCCAATTTGAACTTCCCTTCCTTGTATAAAACCGCTTTTAAAAGCCCTTGTATAAAACCGATGGTTAACACAGTTTCGAGAATGGCATCTGACAGTGATATGCGTCGTAAAGAGAGCTGTTATCGAGTTCTTAACCGCAGAGAAGGAAACAGTTGGAAATATTCACAAACGGCTACAAAACGTTTATGGAGATGCTGTTGTTCATCGAAGCACAGTTGGACGCTGGTCTAAACGTGTGAGATCATCGGAGAGGGGGAGAGCCAGCCTCGATGATGGGCCACGCAGCGGTCGCCCGGCATCGGCTGTCACATCTCACACTGTACAACGTGCTAACAGCATCATCCGGTCAAATCAGCGCGTCACATACAAGGAGCTGTCACTGGAGCTAGGAATTAGTGAAGGAAGTGTGAACACGATAATTCAGCAACTGGGATACTCAAAAATATTTTCACGGTTTGAAGATCACAAAGCCCAAAGAAAAGAAATCGCTTCCGACTCGTTGGTTCGACACGAGACACAAGGGGATGACTTCCTTTCACGAATTGTGACTGGGGATGAGACTTGGGTATAACACTTTGAACCTGAAACAAAACGCCAATCCATGGAGTGGCATCACGCAGACTCCCCACGCAAGAAAAAGTTCAAAATGGCTCCCTCTGCAGGAAAAGTTATGGCCACCATCTTCTGGGATATGAAAGGGGTGATTCTGGTGGACATTATGAGGAAAGGACAAACAATCAACCCAGAGGCATATATTGCTACCCTACAGAGACTCCAGAGACGTATAAAGCGAGTTCGACCGGAGAGAAAACTGGAAGACGTCCTTCTTTTGCACGATAACGCAAGACCACACAACAGTTTGAAAACAAGAGAGGACATCACAAAAATGCACTTGACGCTGTTACCCCACCCTCCATACAGCCCGGATCTGGCACCTTCAGATTTCCATTTGTTTGGGCCAATGAAGGATGCTATTCGTGGAAGAAAGTTTCAGAGTGACGATGAGGTTATTGAGGAGGTTAAGAGGGAGCTCCAGCGGAACCCAGCGGACTTTTACTAGCAAGGAATAAAGGCCCTTGTTTCGAGGTGGTGGAAAGCCGTAGAAAAGGATGGAGACTATGTGGAAAAATAAAAACCTGTAAAAAAGGTCTGTAACTACTTGTGTACAAAATTTCTGGAACTTACAAGGAAAATTGGAAAGAAAAGAAAAAGGTGGGGCAAAATATATTGAGTGGCCCTCGTAGATTATGGTGTACCTCTCTCTTCTTCTTTCTAGCGAGTACAGAGTTGGTTTACTTAGTTTTTCCCAGTAGTTGAGTTCTTTGCAGTCATCAATCTTGGCTGCGAAATATCTCTGCGTTTCTTCTAGTTTATTAATTTCTTCCTTTTTATATGGGGACATCAAAACTGAGCAGTATTCAAGTTTTGGTATGATCAGTGTTCTCAGCAGGGGAATCATTACTGTGTTGTCCCTCCTTTTGAACGTTCTTAGTACCTCTCCCGCGACTCTTTTTGCTTTGTTTATTATTATCTGATTTTCTGTCTCGAATTTGGCATCATCGGTCATTATTACCTCCAAGTCGACCGCTTTCGTGCTTCTCTGAATTTCCTGTCTATCTGAAGCATAATATACAGTCTGTTTAAGTTCCTATTTTCTACCATATCTCAAGAGCTGAAATTTCTCGGTGTTAAATGTCATGTTGTTGTCTTCTGGCCATGTATATATTTTGTTCGTGTCCCTCTACAAGGACTCCACTTCATTTGCATCGCTAACTTTTCTGCTGATCTTTGTATCGTCCGCAAATAATGTTACTATACTGTTGCTGTTTACTCCACTGTCTATGTCTGTTAGCATGATAATGAACAGGAGTGGGGCCAGTACTGTACCTTGTGGTACTGAGCTGCGGACTTCTGATTCTGATGATGATACGCCTTGAATTTTGACGACCTGTAGAGGTTCTCTGAGGAAGGTGTAGGTCCATTTTCCCACTTTGCCTGTTATTCCCATGTGTTTCATTTTATGAATCGCATTCGTCGAAAACTTTAGCAAACTCCATGTATATGACATCATAGTTTTCATTGCCTTAAAGTGCATCTAGGACAGTGCCCTTCAACCTTTTTATGCCTACCGCCCACTTTTACTATTTTTATGTGAGATAAATTAGCCAACCGCCCACCAAAATTAAAAATCCAACAAACATATATTAAAAATTATGTATGGTACATTATATATATTATATAATAAAACATTATGCATTTACCTTTAATTTAGTGAGATCCTTGTGCTTGATGCTTGGAAACTAAATTCCGAATGTTTGGCTCGAATTTAGTGAGAAACAAACGAATGTCCCCTTTTTCAGGGATTTTTAAAGCATTCCTGTTTTTGGTAAGAATGTGATTCACAGCACTAAAACCTGATTCAACTAGGTACGAAGTAGGAAAAGCGATCAGTAATTTAAAAATCTTTTTCCACATATTGGGGATATACTGTACATTTGACATCTTTTTATTTTGCCAAAGCTGCATATAACCACCGTTATTGAAATTTCCCTTGCTTTCCTCATCATGTCTGAGTTCTAATAGCTCCTCTTGACATGTTACATCAGCTTCAGTAACATTTGCAGTAAACGGGTTTACCATCCAATCATATACTTCCATGGTTAAAACATCACTGAATCGCGTTTCAAAACCCGTTTCAAGTTTATTGAGATGATCAATAAACCTTTGTGTATCAATTGTTGTTATATCATGCTTAATAGATAACAATTCTGGAAACTGGTGAAATTCCCTTTTTGAAAGATTGTGACTGAATAAATCCAGCTTTTCAATGAATAATGAGATAACTTTTTGGCAGTTCATGAGTGTCATATTGGCTCCTTGAAGCTGCAAATTACAATCATTGCATTTCTTAAATATTCCTGCCAAATAACAAGCATCATTTTTTATCATTTTTAACTTTTGGCTAAGATCAACTTCATTTTGGTCTTCTAGAAACTGCACTACGCTCTCATATAGTTCAACAAAACGAGTTAAACATGCACCCTTCGAGAGCCATCGGACCTCTGTGTGTAATAATAACCTAACAAATTGTTCATCATTGTCATGACACAACTGACGAAACATTCGATCATTTTTTGAATACAATATTGTAAATTTTGTTGAATTTTACAAGAATTTTATAAATTTTCTTGCCGCCCACCTAAAAGCTCAAATCGCCCACTAGTGGGCGATATCGCCCAGGTTGAAGACCGCTGATCTAGGATATTGTTATAATGCTCTATAAGTTGTGATAGGCATGATCTTCCTGATCAGAATCCGTGCTGATTTTCGTTGAATCTTTCCAGTGTCTCCAAGCAGTCATAGATTTTCTCACTGACTACTCTTTCAAATATTTTGGTGAGGTGGGTTGTCAACGACACTGGTCTATAGATCTTTGCTTGAGATCTATTCTCTCCTTTATATAAGGAATAATGTTTGCTCTTTTCAAGATGCTCGGTATTTCTCCAGTGTCTAGGGATCTTCTCCATATCCACTATAAGGGTGTAGCTACTTCAATTTTACAGTTTTTAATTAATAGTGCGTTCCATTTGTCCGGACCTGCAGCTGAATGTGATTTTATTTGTCCTTTAGCTCTCGCTACATCTTCTGGATATATTCAAAGTCTATTATACATTCTCCTTGCAATTTCTCTTCGAAGAATGCATCTATGTCAGGTATCGCTTTGTCACTTTTTGGGGTACTGAAGACCGATTCATACTGGGCTCTCAATGCTTCAGATATTTCTTTTAGATCGTCTGTTAGTTCATTATTTCCTTTCATTAAGGGCCGATATACTGTATATATATATATATATATATATATATATATATATATATATATATATAAATAATAATGTTATAATATTATAATGTTTCAGACCAGCAAAGACTTAGGATCCACTCATGGCTAGTCTACTTAATCGTGTTTGTAATTGTGTACTGCGCATGTCTTCCGTGGTGGCGGAGGGGACTTACAATTTTATGTGGGTTCCGAACAACAAAAATCTTAATTTTACTATCTTAAACTATACCTAATCTATCAACATATGCATTTAATCGATTTTAAACATATTTTTAGACGTGCTACTAATTATTCCAGCTCTTTACTATTCTATGCGTAAAAACGTTTTTGGCAACTGCTGTCTCGAACCTTCTACTTGTTAGCATACACCCATTATTTCTAGTTCTATACAGGGTGTCCCATAAGTCCGGCATCATAGGAAAAATAATAAAAAAAGGCAAAACAAAAGCTTTTATTTACAGAACGTGCTCAATATGTCCACCATTGTTTTCAATACACAAATTCAGACGTGATACCCAGTCAGCAAGCACACAGTGAATGATGTCAGGAGTAATGGTGTTACATGCCCCAATAATGCGCTGCCGCAAATGTTCAACACTCCTAATTTTCTCTGCGTATACCAGCGCTTTCAAGTGGCCCCAGAGATAAAAATCTAGTGGCGTGAGATCCGGGCTTCTAGCTGGCCATTCCACAGGCCCTCGACGTCCTATCCAATGACCAGGGAATTGTTGGTACAGGTATTCCCTTACTTGGGTGCTGTAATGTGCAGGAGCGCCGTCTTGCTGGAACCATGTTGGGAAATTTCCTTCTTCGTTCAAGACACTGGGAAATGCTTCTTCCTTGAGCATACGTAGGTAGGTGCCTCCAGTGACATGTTCATCGAAAAGGAGGGGGCCTATGATGCGATCTCTCCAAATGCCACACCATACCATCACCCGAGATGCACCTTGTTCCTTTGAAGAGGTATACCAGTGAGGGTTGTTTTGAGACTAGTAGCGGGTGTTCTGTCGATTTATCTCACCATTTCCATAAAAAACAGCCTCGTCACTGAACAGAATGGTGGACGGGAAATTGGCATCCCGAGCATATGAATTATGGTTTGTAGAAATAGAAAATATGAATTTCTCCTATGATGCCGGGCTTATGGGACACCCTGTATTGTGCTATTTCGAAAAAGCTATCTCTATTTAAGTTATTGATTAATTAATAGGGTGGAGCGAAATTTTTCTTTCTTTTACATCTATTTCTCCATGGGTACAAAAGTTGTGTAATGATGTCTATAATAACTCTGTCAAATATTGTTCAGTTTGGTTTTAATTTACTGGTTCCGCAAGGAGCAAGTATATTTTGTTATTTATGCAAAGGAATTAATGTTCAGACACTGCTCACGTCTCACAAAGCAAATCATAAAATTTAATGGGTTTCAGCTATTTTGCCAGAAAAAAACACCTTATATATAAAATTTGTCGTATTTTGATACTAAAGTATTGTATCAGTTGGCAATTCCCAGTTAAAAGCTGCTGATGTTGTAGATAGAACTTAGTTGCACAGTGGACGTTGATAATTATTTTATTTGATAATATTACAATACATCATAACATTTATATTATCATATTAATATTATTATCTAAGTAATATTATACTTTTGGCAGCACTGATTATATCACTGGAGAACACAACTTTTGGTGACTTAGATGTTAGACCTGTTTCTGGGTATATTGAGGTCGCTGATTCTAAAAATGACATTAGTTTTTCTCCATCAGCTCTGCTTATCAAGATATGATATATATCTATATATATTTCTATATAATGTATATAATATTATATAATTGCTGACTGGCAATCACTGTTGTTGTCAATTGAATACAAAAGTATGATGAATGTCAGCAAAAATAGTGTATTAACATCAAACAAGCATAAGGTACGAAAAATATTTCTTAAATTCAAACAAGCTTGAGACACGAACGGCAAAAAAAGTTCTTTCATTGAGACATCTCACATAAACCGCGTTTCTGAGATTTCTTGCGATGAGATGTGCCAGGACATTCGCGTTGGATGCTCCAACAGTAATCTGCCATCATGTGAGTATCCCATCGTCCGCGGTACCGTTCTTCCATGGTCCTTAGTTCTTGGTGAAATCGTTCACCCTGTTCCTCGCTTAGATCACCGAGGTTATCTGGGAAACGATCCAAATGACTGTGGAGGTAATGCAGTTTGATGCTCATTTTACAGCCAAGTTTACAAAAAGAAGAGAGCATATTCTCCACTAGTTCACCGTAGTTATCGGCCTTATAGTTCCCAAGGAAATTCTTCACAACCATACTAAACGATGACCACGCACGTGCCTCAATGTTGTCCATTGAATCTTGGAAACGCGGGTCTTTCATGAGTTCCCGGATTTGCTGTCCATCGAAAATACCTGCCTTCAGCTTTTCCATGCTCAGCGCAGGAAATTTCCTACATATGTAGCCAAAACACGTCCCATCTCTGTTCAAAGCCTTTATAAATTGTTTCATCAAACCTAGTTTGATGTGCAGTGGTGGCAATATGATCCTTTCTCTGTCAACCAAAGCTTCTTTGATGATATTTTTTTCTCCAACCACCATGTTTTCTCTCAGAGGCCACTGTCTTCTCACCCAGTGTTCATCTTTAGCTCTACTGTCCCAGAGACATATAAAGCACGGGTACTTGGTGTACCCGCTCTGCTGGCCCAGGAGAAAATTCACCATCTTCAGATCCACACAGATCACCCATTGGTGGTCTCGGTATGATATCTTTTCTAGGACTAGGGCGACTGTCCCGTGCTCTTCTCTCATACCGACTGAGTGACCAATTGGGATTGATCTGTATCTGTTGCCGTTGTGTAGAAGAACACATTTTATGCTCCGTCCATTCACTTGGTGTGTATTCCGATATGCCCATTTTCATCAGCAATCCGCGCACATTGTTGCAGAAAACTAAATCGTTCTCTTTTGAGAAGAAGGGCAGTAAATCCTTTTCTCTGTCGCGATATAACGTGATTTTGGTTCCCGGCAGCAGTAAATTTTTTTCTCCCAGCCTGGAAGCTAACAATTCAGACGATTTCTTCGAAAGACTTAAGTCCCTTATGAGGTCGTTTAATTCGCGTTGGCTAAAACCTTCTGCAACTGATGACGGTCCTTCGAAATCACTGTCATTTTGCCCACATATGCTTTCTTTGTCAGTAGCAGATTCATCATCTTCTTGAGGGAGCTCTGGAAGATGGCTGAATGATGGGACAGGTATCTCATCTGAATGTGAAACAGGCCGTCTAGCTGAGTCTATGTCAGGATACTTCCATTTACTCCGGTTACGTCCATGGATGCCCTTTATATTCACCAAACAAAAGTAACAGTCATCACTGTGGTTTCTCTGTTCTCTCCATACCATTGGTATACCAAATTTCAGGCACCTCCTCTTTCCGTTGGTCCATTGCCGCAGATGCTCCGTACACGTTTTACACACAACATGAGGAGCCCATGGCTTATCTTGGTCCCCTAGTTGTACTTTGAAATAGGCAAAATAAGCTTTTTTCACAAAATCAGTAATAGTTTTTCTCTGTTCAATGAACGTGTACTCTCCGCAGATAAAACAAAACACATCTGGATGATTTAAACACTTTCTTCGTGATGAAGCCATGTCAACACCTGTAACAGGAAAGAATTCACGTTAGTACAGGTACAATACACATGCAAAACAGCAACATCAGCAAAATCATAGCTACAATTTAATTATACAGATGCATTTAGATTTACGAGCAACTCATAATACCGTTCCAGAAGGGTAATAAAGTAGGTAATGACGTATGCAATATCTCAAAAACTAGAGCTGCTAGAACAAAATGGATGATATTTTCTGAATTAGTGGCATGAAAATATCCAGAATAAGGTCTAAACTCTCAGGCACCAAGAAAAATGTTTTTGTTTGTTCCCCAGTGAATTATGAATTGTACAAGGCAAGCCAGAAAAAACAGCTGTCGGCATGCTTACAGGCACGAGAATTTGATGCTAGGCCCTTTAAAATTAATGTTTTACCAACAACTTCGGATGTTATTTCGCATTACCAGTATGTAAGATTAGAAATTAAATCATTACCAACAAATGCTGAACCAAAACTGACAGAGATAGCTGAGAAGGTTGCTTCTGATATTGCGAACATATGGGATAAAGCTTTAATTCCAATCATCTCTCATACCAGCTTCATAAGGAAAATACGAAAGGATCATGATCAGTACCAGAATTTGATGAAGTCAATTAAAAGAGCTGGAACTCCTACTTTTGACAGTAAATAGAAAATTTTCCCAATGGAACAGCTAAGTTGTTTGATGTAGCTGCTTGCCAATGTATTTTAATCTCAGCTTGCAAATGTGAGCCAGCTCGTCGAGTTCCTATTCCTGAAAGAAAATTTTTGACTGACCAAAGAACTCACTGACAAATGGGCGTCGGAGGAGTTGATTTACCACTGACAAAAAAAATTACAAAAGCACACTGAACGCAAATTAACCAGTCGGAAGAAAACTGAAGATGAAGCAAGCACAATCAGACCACAGCATCTCTGAACTTTTCATCATATGAAACAGATACAAATGAAAACTCTGACAATTCTGATACTGAGATCATACTGCTAAGTAAAGCAATTAATCCTTCACCCATGACACATCAGATGAGAATTAGTATGCCTCTTATAGCAAGAACCTGTGATAGATATGGTGTTTCGGATCGATTTGCAGCAGCTATTACTAATGCTGTGATGCAAGACCTTGGCATAATTCACAAAGAAAACATGTCCCACGTTGTAGATAGGAACAAGCTCAGAAAAGAGCGAAAAAAGCAAAGGGCAGAAATGTAAGATTTTCCAACAGAAACACCGTGCAAGGGATTGTACTTCAATGATCGAAGGGATAAGACACGCACGAGCGAGGGTTAAACAAGGTGGGAAATATTATCTGAGAAGTAACACTGAAGAGTACTTTACTCTTATTCACGAACCGCAGTCAATTTTCTTAGGTCACACCACTCCACTGTCAGCAGGAACAAAGATATATTTAATTCCATTATCTCATTTCTGGAAGAAACTAATGTTAATACAGATACACCTATTGCTGTTGGTTGTGATGGCACAGTAACAAATACTGGGACTAAAGCAGGTGTGATTAGACTCTTTGAAGATCATTTCAGAAGACCTTTTCAATGGATGATATGTATGTTGCACATGAACGAACTTCCTCTACGACATCTTTTCCACCATCTCGATGGCCATATGCGTGGACCGAATGCATTCATGGGTGAACTTGGCCAAGCAATAGCCACATGTGAACAACACAAAATTGTAAGATTTGACCCAATTCCTGTTGATTTACCAAAGTGCTTACAAAATACAGCGTTAAGCACTGACCAGAAACATTTGTGGGATATTTGTAAGGCTGTATCATCTGGCAACTATTCGGAAGATCTTGAAAGACGCCAACCTGGCACTGTAAGCCATTCGAGATGGCTGACAACTGCAAAAAGAATCCTGCGTGTGTACATGGCAACCAAAAATCCTTCAAAGCCCCTTCTAACTCTGGCCGAATTTGTTTGCAAGGTATATGCTCCAAACTGGTTTAATATAAAAGTTAATTCTTCATCTACAGATGGTGCAAGAAATTTGTGGCAGATAATAAAGTTCCACATACCTCTCAAAAGACTTGAAAGCAGTTGTTGACCCTGTAATTCAGAGGAATACTTATTATGGTCACCCTGAAAATATACTGATTGCCATGCTTGCTGATAATCGAGATCATGTGAGAAAGTTGGCGCCTCGAAGGATAATGGCTGCAAGAGTTGAAAAAAGCAGTCATACAAACATTAAGCATTTCATGATTCCCAAACTGAATTTTTATGCATCTGAATACTCTGAATTAATCGATGACTGGCAAAGAGATGGAAGGCTTCCCAATGAGGAGCTGATACAGTTTATAAATCAAGAAGGCGCCGCACCAAAATTAGAGTTTGATAAACTACATTGTCATACTGAAGCTGTTGAACGTGGAGTAAGCCTTGTTACTGAAGCTTCTGCAGCAGTTTGAGAATCAAGAAAAATAATGCCTCATTTCAACACCAAATCAGATTACAAGTGTGAATAAATTCTCTGACAATCCACCAAGGTAGGGAGGTTAGGGTGGATTGGGTGGAACCCAATGTGCAATCACCTCCTCGTGGTGGGTTCTGGGTATATTCATCCACATATTGGGTGAATATAGCAAAGAGCAATATAGCAAATATTTAACAGTGCTTTAAAAAAACATCTATTACAAATATCCAATTTTATATTAAAATGAGCACATTTTTAAAGCTCTTGCAGAACCAGAAGATAAAAGGCTTCGGCTAAAATATTTAAACAGAAAATTACTTCCTCAGTACGCAACTTTTCTACCCCTGCAGAAAATGATAATCGGAAGTTTTTTTTTAGACACTACTTTTCGCTCCACCCTATTAAATATTGAACCCAGTCATAATTTTAAAAACCTGGATTAGATCACCCCTAAGAATCCTAATCCTTAAGCCTATCCTCGTACGACTTTGACCTAAGCGACAGAATGATCTTAATTCCTCGTCTTTGAACTCTTTCGATTTTGCCTATATCACTGGTTCCCAACCGGTGGACCATGGCCCAGTTGCTTGTCGTTTAGCATTATGTTAATAAATGTTAATAACAAAAATATACTTATTAAACCTTATGTAAACATGACAACAGCTTAGCAACATGGGAAGTGGGCCATGAGTTATTTCAAATTAGCTCCAGTAGGCCGTCCCCTAATAAAGGTTGGGAACCACTGGTTTATATCCTTGCGCATCTGCCGATTCCAAAATTGAATCACGTACCCCAAATGGGGTCTAAGTAATGACTTATAAGGAGGAACAATAATATCGAGCGATTTGTATTCAGAATTCCCAGCTATAAAACCAAGCACTTTGTTCGCCTTATTGACTGCTGCCGTACTTTGTTTCGCTACTTTTAAATCACCAGTGACTATAACTCCTAAATCTTTTTCTTGATCTACGCTTCCCATCTCCTTCCCTGACATAATATACGCAAAATTACCATTACGCGAACCTATATGTAAAATTTTGCTCTTATCGACGTTAAATCTCATTTGCCATGCGACCAACCAATCTACGATTTTATTCAGATCTTCCTGGATTTTACCTCTGCCTTCGTAATTAATCGCCCTACCACCCAACTTCGTGTCAACCGTAAACTTTGAAACTATACTGAAAAGGCCGACATCTAAATCATTAATATACGAGGGCCACTCAATATATTTTGTCCCACCTTTTTTTTTTTTTCCAAGTTTCCTTGTAAGTTTTAGAAGTTTTGTACAAAAGTAGTTACATACCTTTTTTACAAGTTTTTAGTTTTCCACATAGTCTCCATCCTTTTCTATGGCTTTCCTCCACCTCGAAACAAGGGCCTTTATTCTTTGCTGGTAAAAGTCCGCTGGGTTCCGCTGGAGCTACCTCTTAACCTCCTACAACCTCATCGTTACTCTGAAACTTTCTTCCATGAATAGCATCCTTCATTGGCTCAAACAAATGTAAGTATGAAGGTGCCAGATCCAGGCTGTATGGAGAGTGGGGTAACAAAGTCAAGCGCATTTTTGTGATGGCCTCTCTTGTTTGGAAACTGTTGTGTGGTCTTGCGTTATCGTGCAAAAGAAGGACGTCTTCCAGTTTTCTCTCCGGTCGAACTCGCTTTAAACGTCTCTGAAGTATCTATAGGGTAGCAATACATGCCTCTGAGTTGATTGTTTGTCCTTTCTTCATAATGACCACCAGATTCACCCTTTTCATATCCCAGAAGATGGTGGCCATAACCTTTCCTGCAGAGGGAGCCATTTTGAACTTTTTCTTGCGTGGGGAGTCTGCGTGATGCCACTCCATGGATTGGCGTTTAGTTTCAGGATAACAGTGGTATATCCAAGTCTCATCCCCAGTTACAATTCGTGAAAGGAAGTCATCACCTTGTGTCTCGTATCGAACCAACGACTAGGAAGCAATTTATTTTCTTTGGGCTTTGTGATCTTGTCAGATGGTGAGGAACAAACTGTGAACACACTTTTGAGTATCCCAGTTGCTGAATTATCGTATTCACGCTTCCTTCACTAATTCCTAGCTCCAGTGATAGTTCCTTGTATGTGACGCGCCGATTTGATCGAATGATGCTGTTAGCACGTTGTGCAGTGTAAGATGTTACAGCTGATGCCTGGCGACCGCTGCGTGGCTAATCATCGAGGCTGGCTCTCCCTCTCTCTGATGATCTAACATGTTTAGACCAGCGTCCAACTGTGCTTCGATCAACAACAACATCTCCGTAAACGTTTTGTAAACGTTTGTGAATATTTCCAATTTTTCCTTCTCTGCGATTAAGAACTCGATAACAGCTCTCTCTTTACGACGCATATCACTGTCAGACGTCATTTTCGAAACTGCGTTAACCATCGGTTTTATACAAGGGTGTTTAAAAACGGTTTTATACAAGGATGGGAGGTACAAACTGGAAAAATCCGGTTATGTGAAGCGCAGAAAGTTCAAATTTACGGCCCAAAAGACATTTCAGCCCTATGGCCTATTATTTAGCTAAGAGAAAAGGGTGGGGCAAAATATAGTGAGTGCCCCGAGTATATAAGAAAAAGCAAGGGGGCCAATCCAGAACATTGAGGAACGCCACTCGCTACATTAGACCAAGAAGACTCCTCTCAATCAACGATCACCCTCTGTTTCCTACCTCACAACCACTCTTCTATTCAATTTATTACTACACCCCTGATTCCATGAGCCGTAGTTTTTTTGAACGAGTCTTTTGTGCGGTACAGTGTCAAACGCTTTTCGAAAATCTAAATACACTACATCTACCGCCCAATGACTAACGTAAACTTCAATCACGCATTGGAAAAATTCTAAAAGATTAGGTAAGCAAGATTTGTTTCGCCTAAAACCGTGCTGTATATCTCTAATCAACTTATGCAATTCTAAGTGCTCGACTGTTCGATCCCTAATTCACTGGAATGCAACATATCTGATGTTTTAACATACATAACTGTTTTTTATCAGTTAAGGTGGGCTGAATCCAAAAATCACATCCATTTTTTTTCTCATCACGTAGTTTTTTCGCAAATACATATCACCCATTTTGTATGGGTGGTATATAGACATACACTCAATTTTGCAATATATGTGTGTGTACACACACACCACACACACACACACACACATACACACACGCACGCATATATATATATGAAAATGAAAATGAAAATGAAAAAGTTTATTGGCAGACTATAGTCCAAATGACAAATATTATTAATACAATGACAGTTCACATTCTAAGGATAGAAATATATACAGTTGATTAGAAATAATCCAGTAATGTTGAAGTTAAGTGGAGCTACAGACAGACGTTTTTGTACCAAGAATTCCATAGCTTAGAGGATAAACGTCAGGACTCATGGATAGCTTGGATAATCGGATTGGTTGATTTTTTTATTCTTTGCATTAGACTGTATTGAGCATGTCTTGTTGCCTCTGGGAAGCTCGGGACATTGCGGATAGCAAACATTTGCTAAGCTGAGCATCTCAGTGGTAATTTATGTAAGAGTCTAAAAGACCTGTTGTACAGCAAATTTAGGGTTCTGCCAGAACCTTTTTTATAATTTAATTCACCCAGAGTTGCTGTCCGTATATATTACTGTAGAAATTACGAAAGAGCGTGTCTTTAGCTTCACTTGTACAGAACCGAAAGTTCCTTATAATCATATTCGCTTTAGCACAAAAGTTTCGAGATTGTTTTCTTATATCCGAGTCATCACTCAAGGAGCTGGTAATAGTTTGACCCAAATACTTAAACTCTTGTACTTCCTCAATTTTATATATATATATATATATATATATATATATATATATATATATATATATATTTGAAAAGCAAGGCTGCAAGGAAGGTGGGATGTCAACATGATGGCAGACTACTGCTGGTCTCTGAAACAGGAAGACTCGGAAGAAATGCAGCAGAAGAAGCAAGCAAAAAACGACGACTTCCCCTACTGAGCAATCATAATTGATCTATTATCACTGGGGAACAAATTTCAACTTTTTGTCTATTGAATTAGATTTGACAGTTAGTTCTAGGTAATTTGGGTGCGCTGAGCACGAATGTTTACTCGGTTTTGCTCTATCAGGTCCTGATTTTGCTCAACACCCCTCCTCTTTCGTCGTATTCATAAAAAGGTTTTTTTCTCAATACTCGCTAAGTCTTTTTGCAGTTACACATTATGCAACTAGGTTTTTATCTAGGTATTTGTACCTATTGTTATGGTATTGTTGTATTATGTATATTTTTATATGTAACACCCTAAAAATATTTTTAATTTTGTCATTTTTAGCCCATTTTAATATTAGTAAATTAAGCTAAAAATATCATAGAATTCTAAAATTTTCTCGAGCGTTCCTGTTCTCTGTAGAGTATTCTAGAGGGACAACTAAAATATATAAAAGCGACTCGTTTCCAGAGTTAATCAGTCAATTCAATCAGTCAGTCAGTCAGTCAGTCAGTCGAGTTAGTTAATTAAGTTTGGGCATTAACATAATTTTGAATTGGCATATGATTTAGTGAGTAATTTTGTCATCGTGATTTAATATAGTTGATTTAATTAGACGTAATTTATATTGTACCTACTCATCCGTGTTTCTAGTTTAATTTCATAGATTGTAAGTACCTATTTCATAATAAGTACCTATTTAAACTAATTTTTGTGTTTATATTTCAGATTTTCTTAAATTTATATGAATTAAGGGCTTTAAATACCTTTACAAATTGGCAGAACAATCAAGCAATATGTCATCAAGCACTAGAAAGTTCAAATGCAAAAACAACCCTGATTCCTTCTGTTATATATGTGGAAATTTTACACTTCCACATCAACGAGCAAATATAACTGACTTCGTAAAAAGAGCTTACTTAGCTTATTTTGGCATAAAACTGGGGGACCAAGATAAATCGTGGGCTCCACATAAAGCCTGCACTATATGCATTGAAAGACTGCGACATTGGACGAAGGGTTCGGATTCAAAAATACCTTTTGGAGTTCCGATGGTAAGTTTATGATTTCATAAAACTACGTAATTTAATCACTAGTATACTGTAACTTACCTAAATGTAATTGTAACTTAGGTACATAAACAAAAATTTACAGAAAATGTTTATAAGAATCTCAAATATTGCATAAGGTTGAAACACATAGAAATGTTAAATGTTTGGGTGATAACTTTTGATAAAATTCATAAAAACAAGTCTCTCGTCGCTTTTGTTAACGCTTTACAATTTTTTTTCCATATCAGGTGTGGCGAGAGCCTACTAACCACGAGACCGATTGCTACCTTTGCTTTGTCAAGACTTCGGGCTTCACTAAGAAAAATAAACATTGTATCGAGTACCCAAATTTCGACACCGCGATACGACCTGTGCTACATTCAAATGAGATCCCCATTCCAAAATTTAAGGGTCTGCCAACTCAAGAATTAGTTGAAGATGTTCCTGAAAATATTGTTATGCACTTTGAGGAGTCAGACACGATTTTGACCCCAGCGTATTTGAAAGTCAAAACGATCCGCAAAAGTTTAACCAGGCCGAGTTGAATGATCTTGTAAGGGATCTAAATTTGCCAAAAAAGGCTGCGGAAATTTTAGCTTCAAGACTTAAAGAGAAAAACTTGCTTACTTCAAACACATACATTTCATTTTACAGAAAAAGAGAAGAAGAACTTGTTAAATATTTTAGAACAGAGGATAGTTTAGTATATTGCTGCGACATAGTTGGTTTGTTAAAGAAGATGGGGGTTGAGTCTTACGATGCAAATGATTGGCGCTTGTTTTTAGACAGTTCGAAAAGAAGTCTTAAGTGTGTGTTGTTGCATAATGGCAATCTATACGGCTCGATACCGATTGGGCACTCAACAAAATTAAAAGAAAAGTATGAACATATAGAAAAGGTTTTAAATCTTATCAAATATAGGGAGCACGAGTGGATCATATGTGTTGACTTAAAAATGGTTAATTTTCTGCTAGGACAACAAGGAGGGTATACTAAATATCCCTGCTTCCTTTGCTTATGGGACAGCAGAGCCAAGGAAGAACATTATTTCAAGCAAATCTGGCCAGCACGAACATCACTTACTGTCGGAGAAAAAAACGTAATTAATCCACCTTTAGTGAGCAGAGATAAAATCATATTTCCTCCTCTGCATATAAAACTAGGCCTCATTAAACAATATGTAAAAGCTTTAGATACGAACGGCGAGTGTTTCAAATACATAACTTCAAAATTTCCAAGTTTAAGTTATGAAAAAATCAAGGCGGGAATTTTCGACGGTCCACAAATAAGAACAATGATTAAAGACAGCAATTTTCCTAATGTCATGAATGAACGCGAAAAAAATGGCTGGTTCTCATTCGTGGACTTGATAGAAAACTTTTTAGGCAATTATAGGGCAGATAACTACGAAGAAATCGTAAAAAACTTTTAAGGGATTACAAAGAGTTAGGTTGCAATATGAGCATAAAAATGCATTTTTTGAATAGCCATCTTGACCAATTTCCAAGTAATTTAGGTGATGTAAGTGACGAACAAGGGGAGAGATTCCACCAAGATATCAAAATTATGGAGGAACGGTACTAAGGCCGCTGGGATTCCCACATGATGGCTGATTACTGCTGGTGCTTGAAAAGAGACCTGCCATCAACAAGCAAATACGCTAGAAAGTCTTACAAAAGAAAATTTTTGCCACAGTGAAAGCTTCATATCTGTTTGTTTTTTTATTTTAAGTCATTTCTATCGTTATAATGTAATTTTACTGTAGTTTGAACTGCTTGTATTCATGAAACTTGAAAAAAAAATTTAACACATGACTTAATTTTTTAGTCCTAATTTGAAAAACCTGGAAAATGGCACATAGGCTGTCGACAAGAATCAGGACCTGATAGAGCCAAACCGAGTTGAAATTCGTATTCAGCGCACCCAAATTACCTAGAATCAAGTGTCAGATATCATTCAATAAAATACGTGTTGCCCAGTGTTATGTATCAATTAAGTATCAAAGATGAATTTACTTTGAAATGTATTGTGTTTGTATTTCTTATATTTTGTACTCTTGGAAATTTAGTTGTTTAAGACACTATGAATATAGACGTGATACATAAAAATGGTTGTGAAATTTGAAATCATCATGGCAAAATTGTATAAGCTCGCGTAATAGAAATAAAGATCTCGTACTTTGGTTTGAAATTCAGCTTACCAACAACAGACGTTAAACTGATTGGCCTATAATTTTCCGCCGTATCTTTATCGCCTTTCTTAAAAATAGGTATTACATTTGCTAACTTGAAATTATCTGGTACGCACCCCTCAGAAATAGACGCATTAAAAAACTTTGGTAGCGGCACAACAATGCCTTCTTTTAATTCTTTTAGTTGTATGGGATATATGGAATCCGGTCCTGGTGATTTAAGCATTTTCATTTTACAAATATAGTGCAGTACCCTCCTTTCACTCACCACACTATTATCTAAATAAAGTATTACCATTATCAAAAGGTATTATGTCTATGACCGTAGGGATATTCGTTACGTTTTCTATTGTAAACACTAACGTAAAAAATTCGTTTAGTAGCGTAGCCATTTGCTTGTTTTCAGAAACTAGCTCACCGTCAGAATTTCTCAATGGTTCTAAGACGGTTTTCACCGGGATCCTGTTATTAACGTATTGAAGAAATCGCTTGGGGTTTTCTTTGCCGTCACGAGCTATGGAAATTTCAAAATCACGCTTGGAATTTTTTATTACGCTTTTCGCTTCACGCCTTAGAGATATGTAGTTGTTTCGTAACCACAAATTGTCTTTATCGCACTTATGTAGCCTATAAGCCCTATCTCTACTACTTATAATATCCCCTACTCTAGAAGTAAACCACAAGGCCTTGTTATTTACTTTCGCACGCTTAATCTTGTACAGTATACATTCCTCAGTTACAGTCCTAAGCACCGTTTCGAACGATTCCCACATTATTTTTGTGTTGGAGGTCCCCATTGCCTTTTCCCAGTTGACGTGTGACAATTCATTTCGAAATTTACAAAAGTCTGTGCGCTGGAAGTTAGGAATTTTAGTCGAGTTAGCTGTTTCAAGTGACTTACTGAGAGGACAAACTCGACCATATTGTGATCGCTATTGCTTAACGGTTCTATTACTTGAAGATCAGTGATAAGCCTATCATCCGCAGTTATTACTAAATATAAAATACTGTTCAAGCTCTTAGGTTCCCCAACCTTTTGAATAAGAAAGCGATCCTCGAGAAAATTAAATAAACAATTACCTTCCGCGTCTCCCTGCATTGTATCGTAATTCACGTTAGCACAATTAAAGTCACCCATAATTAAGATCTGCTCACTACCTCTTATTCTCGTTAGTCCATGATATAACGCTTCGTCCGTCCGTATCAGCTGTTTGATTAGGAGGCCTATATATATCAACAACAACAATTTTGAAATTGCTCATTTTAAGTTCTGCTATAGTCGAATCTATCGGTTCTGGAATTCTGTACTTTACTTCTATAACGTTCGCAATATTGTCTTTGATATACAACATAACACCTCCTCGCCTACCTATTCTGTTTTTAACAAAAAGTCTATAACCTCTAAATTGACACTCCCCTACAAAACCACGTATTTCAGTGCTAAGCCACGATTCACTTATCGCAATTAAATCATAGTCTTTGCAAGCAATTAAAGAAAAAAATTCGTTTATTTTATTTCGTAGGCTACGAACATTTAAAGATCGAACCTTCAAATTGTTTGTTGAAACCGCGTTACCTTCGCGCGCGCAAGGTAAATTCATATTTTTTGGCCTGTAATTTAAGGAAATTACGCCACGACCGTTCGAGTTACGGCAGCTTGAACAGAAGAGGCAGTATTATGAAATAATCTTCCTAAACGCGCAGCTCCAACGTCATTAAGATGAAGTCCATCTCCGAAGAACAAGTCACTTCTGCCATGGAAACTGTTCCAAAAATTCGCAAAATGCACTCCTTCTTTTTGGCAAAGAGACTTTAAGTTATTATTAATATAAGGCCGCCTTGTTGTAGAACTCGAGGAAGTATACCTGTTAAAACAATCTTATTAGTTTTTTCCTTTAGTCGCTCTAATAAGAACCTATACCTAGCCAGCAGCTCTTCTGATCTAGAAATTAAAACATTATTAGTACCGACATGAATAACAAATGTGTCCTCAGAGGTTACTTCTGTAAACTGGTCAACACTATTCGTTATATCCTCCACCCTTGCACCAGGGTAGCATAACGGCGACTACGACGAGGGTTCCTTCCACAGAATTCCTCAAGCTGCCCTCGAACAATGGAATCACCAACAAGTATTCAAGTTCAACAGCGTCTTCGAAACCTAAAACAGAAAACATTTTTTGTTATTACGATTATACAAGTCTTAGTTTATCTCAATGGGGCTTCATTACGCACTTGACCGAAGGTTCGGGAATTATGGGAAGAGATAGGGCTGTTAGAATTATTTATACCATTAAGTAGAAATTGAGGCAGAAGGGGCCGCGACTGAAGAATAACTCTTCTCAGAAGTCCCAAGGGATTCTTGGGCATCACCCTTTTTCAAGCCTCACTCTGGCCTCCCTCTCCCGCTGTAGCTCGCTCTTCAGCAAATCCATGTTCGAGCACCACCTGGAAATTAATTGACCGTTATTATTAGCTAAATTAAAAGCGTAAGCAGCAAATTCGACTGGAAGTACTTGACGGGGGTGCCATGCTATTAACTAATTAAATTACTAGCGTTTCGAAATTAATAGTGAGTTAATAATAGTGATCTAATAACGACGTAAGTCTCTGGGAATAAGTAAAGAACAATTAATAAATAAAACGGAGGCCTACTGCGTGCTTAGTTGTGACATCACCAGCTCAAGCCCCCCCCCTAAGACGTTCTTGAAACGCAGAAGACATGTTCCTGTAACACAAAATTGTATTGAATGAATATATACATAATTAAGCTACCGACGAAGTTTCTGCAAAAGGAAACGTATTGATGAAGAGGGATAAAGATACAAGTAATTTATGAACAATAAATAAAAAAGAACTAAATAACTTATCTGTCCGCTATTCGGCCGATTTTTCCCACGGAGGGTGACCAGACCCTTGTTGATGATCCTTAGCAAAGCAAAATCAACCTTATTAGACCACGTTTTCTAACAGGTTGGAATTTCACACTTCTCGAACAAAACAAAATAAGCTATATGCACTACCCTTCGTTTAATCAAGTATAATAATAAATAAATTCAATAAACCAAATATATTCGGTTATGAATAGTTAATAACGCAAGTTAATTTAGTTAAGAAGGCACCGAATACTATTTTTTTAAAGCTACTTTGACTGAAACCACTTATTCAATTGGTAACACTGGAGACTCGATAAGACACGTCTGTTCACAATGAAGGACGGATCACTACACATATATATATATATGTTACATACAGACTTTCCATGGAACAAGGAACCCTTCTGGGATATTAAATCCACTAAAGTCCGAATAAATAGTAGTAAATGGCAAATACAATTGTTCTTTTTCATTATGGAAGCCCAGCGCGGGCAACGGGTGACAAGAAAAGAGGCCCCAAAATATAGGTTCACTGACCAGCTATCTACCAAGCAAGTAGAACCCAGCTTTGCGACAGTTTTGATATATATATATATATATATATATGAAAACATTTCAACAAATACAGAATAAATGCAAAAATCTTCACTTTTTCTACATGAAGGTCAAAATATGGTAATAAAAACCAACTCTAATAGACAGAGTTTATTTCCACAACAGTTTCGATGACACTGGCATCCTCTTCGGGTGGATAGAGAAAAAAGAATGAACCAAAAACAAGAGGGAAAACAGTCCAGGGACCATTAAGAAATTCGCACCTACAGTAGGTTAGATCCCGTTCTCCCGACATTGGAAGGACATTTTTATTAAAGGGACCCGCTTATAAGTACATTCGCACAAATTTAAAACTATCTTCTTGTTCTATACATACAGATTCTATTATTTTTTTTTTACATAATTATTACATTTATTATTAAATTTATTACATTTAATTTGCATTATTATTTATTACAGAAATTATAAATTTATTATTACATTGATTATTACATTCTTGTTTATTATACAGAAATTATAAATCGAAAAACGAATGAAAAAGGCGAGAAGGAAACAATCCAGAGACCATTAAGAAATTCGCACCTAGGCTAGATCCCGTTCCCCCGACCCCAGAAGGACATTTTTTATTAAAGGGTCCCGCTTATAAGTACATTCGCACAAATTAAAACTATCTTCTTGTTCTATACATACAGATTCTATTATTTTGACATAATTACTGCATTTATTATTGCGTTTACATTTTTTAACATTTATTATTATTACCTTTACACAAATTATTACATTTATTTTATTACCTTTATTATTAAATTTATTGCATTTATATTTATTTCCACATTTATTACTTCCATTATTACATTTACATTTACGTTTATTATTCCATTTACATTTTACCGAAAAAAAAAATGAACCAAAAGCGAGTAAGGAAACAACCCAGAGACCTTTAAGAAATTCACACTTCTTAACCACACTTCTTAATTCACACTTCTTCTTGAACCAGTTCAATGCTTAAATAGTGTGTCGCCAACGTGAAAAGTTTGGAAAGCTCTGATCTAAGACCACAACATAATCGAATTATCAGTAAATATGGTGATAACATTAAAAGATAATACACATACGGAAGGAAGAAGCAAATTTGGTGCTTTTAACTTAAATTCCAAGACATTAAATTGGAAAGAAATCAGATCACACATGGCCCAAATAGAGTGGAGAACAGTCTTTGAGAATAAAAAAAAAGAAGAAAATGCTAACAACCTTGGAAGAAAAGACGCTGAAAATTTAAAAAAAATATGCTCCGAAAGCACAGCCAGAAGGAAAGAGGAACTGGCTAGAGAGGCAAAAGAGAAGAATATTCCGCAAAAGAAAGAGAGTAGCTACGAAGTAAGCTAATTGCGGAGACAACAATGGCAGGAAAGTAATACAAGAAAAACTGGAGAGTAACGATAGGGAAATACAAACTCTGATAAAGGGCCATACAGAGAGGGAAGAGGAAAAGGCGTTAGAAGCAATAAAAAAAAATCCAAAATACTTCTACAGCTGTGCAAAAAGGAAAACAAAATTGCGCGCTACTACCGGGCTCGTAAGGAAAGGAAATAATGAACTAACAGACGATTTAAACGAAATATCTGAGACATTGAGAGCTCAGAATGAATCGGTCTTCAGTACCTCAAAAAGTGACAAAGCGATACCTGACATAGATGCATTCATCGAAGAGAAATTGCAAGGAGAATGTATAACAGACTTTGATTTTACCTCAGAAGATGTAGCGAGAGCTATAGGACAAATGAAATCATATTCAGCTGCAGGTCCGGACAAATGGAACGCACTATTAATTAAAAACTGTAAAAATGAAATAGCTACGCCCTTATACTGGATATGGAGAAGATCCCTAGACACTGGGGAAATATCGAGCATCTTGAAAAGAGCAAACATTGTCCCCATATACGAATATAAAGGAGGGGATAGATCTCAAGGAAAGAACTATAGACCAGTGTCATTGACGTCCCACCTCACCAAAATATTTGAAAGAATAGTCAGAGAGAAAATCTATGACTGCTTGGAGACACTGGAAAGATTCAATGAAAATCAGCACGGATTCCCATCAGGAACATCATGCCTATCACAACTTATAGAGCATTATAACAATATCCTAGATGCACTTGAAGGCAATGAAACCTATGATGTCATATAAACGGAGTTTGCTAAAGCTTTCGACAAATGCGATCATGGTAAAATAGCACATAAAATGAAACATATGGGAATAACAGGCAAAGTGGGAAAATGGATCTACAACTTCCTCAGAGAACCTCTACAGGTCGTCAAAATTCAAGGCGTATCATCATCAGAATCAGAAGTACGCAGCTTAGTACCACAAGGTACAGTTCTGGCCCCACTCCTGTTCATTATCATGCTAACAGACATAGACAGTGGACTAAACAGCAACAGTATAGTAACATCCTTTGCGGACGATACAAAGATCAGCAGAAAAATCAGCGATGCAAATGAAGTGGGGGCCTTGCCAGAGGGACACGAACAAAATATACACATGGTCAGAAGAGAACAATACGACATTTAATACCGAGAAATTTTAGCTCTTGAGATATAGTAGAAATGAGGAACACAGACTGCATATTATGCTCCAGATAGAGAGGAAATTCAGAGAAGCACGAAAGTGGTCGACTTGAGGGTAATAATGACCGATAATGCCAAATTCGAGACACAAAATCAGATAGCAATAAACAAAGCAAAAAGAGTCGCTGGACACGTACAGTAAATCCTCGATATAACGGAACTCGATATAACGGAGGAGCGATTTAGCGGAAGGATTTTTCTCCGTTATTGAGTGATCAATTTTGTGAATCAGTTCGTTAAATCAGAATAGTGCTCCGTAAAAAGGAGGGACGGATGCGCACGTGTTTTCGTGTGTTCGTGTTTTGTTTACATGTAGCCAGTCTGTACCCTGTAGCCTCGCCGCTGTGTTACATCGCTGCTCACTGTGTTTGTGCTTCACTGTTCTTTTATTATCATGCCAAAAGTATCTCAGAGAACAAGTGGTGGTAAGGTGAAAAGAGTGCGTTTAACTATTCCGCAGAAGTTAGAGATAACTGAAAAGCTTGAGAAAGGAGCGTCAGTGGCTGCTATGATGGCAGAGAATAACATTAGAAAAACACAAGTTTACCAACTGAAAGGTGAGAAGCAGCACCTTAAGAGCTATAGGCTGCAGCATGAGGCGAGTGCTAGTGCTAGTGACAAAAATAAGGCTCTCGAAAAAAAGTCATTAAAGAAACCATCACATCAAGACCTGGACTACGCCGTGTACAACTGGTACAAACAGCAAAGGGCTCAAGGGCTGCCGGTCCGAGGTCCAGAACTCCAGTCAGCTGCATTAAGGTTTTCAGAAAAATTAAATATTGAAAATTTTCATGCCAGCACTGGTTGGGTGACTAGGTTTTGTGCCCGGTGGAGCTTCCCCCGGCAGAAGACGTGCCAGATACAAGAGGAGAAAGAAGTCTGCAGGCCTACAAGAACTACAACTTTTATGATGTAGTGCACACTGTAAAAAAAGCATGGGATACGGTGAGTGTTCGAACCCTGGTCCATGGCTGGAATGCCTTGTTTGGCCACAACCATCAAACCTAGCTGCAAGGGAAGACAGCAGACTTCGAGGGATTGACGGTAGAGGAATGTAGAACAGTCTTCCGCAATGCTGGAGAGGACGATGTACAACAAGAGGACATCGAGGAGTGGCTGGAGATTGATGGTGGAGATCCCGGGTACCACATCCAATCTGAAGACGAGATTGCTGCAGAAGTTTATTTGGCCTCAAGTCCCTTAGAAACAAGCTTGGAAGAAGAAGATGAAGAGACATATACAACTCCATAGATGAAGCTGTCTGAGGTACGAAATAATCTTGATGCGCTCCTCAACTTCCTGATCACCACCAAGCAGGAAGACCTGCAGCCCTTCTATGACCATCTGAGGGAGATGAGAACCAGGGTCATCAATAAACAACAAGCCATGTGTGCCCCGATCCAGACTAAGATTGATGATTTCTTCAAGCCTCCTGCCCCTCAAAGACGAAGATCTGACAGCCATTCTTCTCTTGATATTCCACTACCCTCAACATCAGGATTGTCATCAATCCCTTCATCTTCAGCTCCAATCCTCAGCTTTTCTCGCAGTGCTTCCACTACCCCAGAGCCAGTCACCCCAGAGATACCTGCCTTGCTTCTGGAGGGTGATGTTGAGAGACAGTAATTCACCCCTTCAAGCCTGGCACAGGTTTGGGGGTCATACCTGTGTCAGGCCACCTACAACAAACACCATAACCCCCAAATTTTAAGGTAAGCCATGTATACATGGGAATTCTTCCTAAGCACTATGCATAATTTTTTCAATGCCTGAAATTTTGTACAATTTAAGGGAATATTCGATTTAATGGAATGGGGTGGATGGAATTAGTTCGTTAAATCGAGGATTTATTGTACTAAGAACGTTGAAAAGGAGGGACAACACAGTAATGATTCCCCTGCTGAGAACACTGATCATACCAAAACTTGAATACTGCTCAGTTTTGACGTCCCCATATAAAAAGGAAGAAATTAATAAACTAGAAGAAACGCAAAGACATTTCACTGCCAAGATTGATGGCTGCAAAGAACTCAACTACTGGGAAAGACTACGTAAACTAAATCTGTACTCCCTGGAAAAAAGAAGAGAGAAGTACACCATAATCTACATATGGAAAATGATTGAAAAACTGGTACGAAACTTCAAACTAAATCCAATTTCCATCCAAACAACGCTGGAAAATAGGAAATAGGAAAGGAGGAATGTGTAGAGTTCCCAAATTAAAGGCCCGACAAGGGGCCTCAACAGTGAAGGAAAATAACTTGGTTGTCAGGCGGCCAAGACTTTTTAACCAGTTTCCAAAAGACCTCAGAAACGTTACAGGGGTTAAAGTTGAAGTCTTCAAGAGAAGACTAGATGCCTAGCTCAGGACGGTACAAGATGATCCGGCTGTACCTGGCTATGTGCGGTGGAGAGCGCAAGAAAGAAACTCGCTCCTCCACCAAGCCAGGCCCAGAGGCAGGGCCACCAGCTTGACCTTCGTGTGAAGAAAGACAAACACACGGAACATCAACGAGGTTAACGAGGTATATAATGCATTGTCCGAATTGAAGGAAATTTGTTAAAGTGACGTACGAAAAGAAAATGAAACATTTATCACGGATTATACTGTACTAATCTTATTGAGATAATCACTCGAAACAGATTCGATCCCATTCTTGAAGTGAAAACATTATTATTTTTAAAGGCGAAACGAAGCCATTGGGAAGCTATTGACCATAACTCTTTTCTCACAGCGTACTATATGAGAGTGGTAACCGACAAACCTTGCTTTTAATTAGAAACAAGCTGTACATGTACGAGTACATACCCATAATGAACGGGGATTAAGAGATGTGACATCTCTTTTCTCAGAGACAGACTTCTAGAAACACATCCAATTTTGCTAAACCTTTTGTGATAAATGTAATTTAGCAAAACTTCTTAACAAAGTTTAAAAACTAAGTTTTACTGCAAAAATTGTTAGTAGAAATATATCGTTCAGAGAGAATGGAAAACCTCCATTTCACTGAAAAATATTCTATTCTGTTACTGATACTGCAAAAATTTTCCTCCTCCTCATTTTTTTTAGTATGAGAGAAATTTTTGCAGAAATATGATATTTTGCAGAAGAAAATTTTTGAAAATTTTTGGCACACTGGAGAACAACCTGCTTTCTCTCTCTCGTACCCGTGGCAACGTGCCTTTTTTCTCTCTTCCTTCTATTCATTTGCAACATTGCAATGTTGTATTTGGCCTCTTCATCTGTTTTCCCACGCTCCTTCTTGCCATCATAGTTGTCATGGCAACCTAAAGGAGCCTTTTCCCAAATAGAATTAAACCAAACAGAAGGACGATTCATATTTATTTTCATTTATTTCTTTATATATATATATATATATATATATATATATATATATATATATTATGCAAACCCACAAGGAAAAAGAAAAAATTATTCCAAGGCCTATCGTTTACTCAGCAATACATCTCGTCAGGGAATCATTCCCTGATGAGGTGTATTGTTGAATACAAGAAAGGCCTTAGAATAATTTTTTCTTTTTATTTGTGGGTTTGCATCATTCATTCATTTCACGTATTTAAGTGTGAAATTTATCCCGTATATATATATATATATATATATATATACGACGGATGATATTACACAAGCCATAGGGAAACTAAAAACACACTCAGCGGCAGGACCGGATAAATGGAATGCTACACTGATCAAAAACTGCAAGAATGCAATCGCTGAGCCCCTATACTGGATATGGAGACGATCATTAGACACGGGAGAAATACCGGGCATCCTGAAGAGCGCTAACATAGTCCCAATATATAAAGGAGGAGATCGATCCGAGGCCAAAAACTATAGGCCAGTGTCGCTTACATCTCATCTCACTAAAATATTTGAAAGAATAGTTAGACAGAAAATCTATGACTTTTTGGAAACTTAGAAAAAATTCAATGATAACCAACACGGGTTTCGATCAGACAGATCATGCCTATCACAGCTAATGGAACACTACAACAACATTATTGATTCACTTGAAAGTAATGAAAACTATGATGTACTATACACCGACTTTGCTAAAGCGTTCGACAAGTGTGACCACGGAATCATAATACATAAACTGAAATATATGGGAATAACAGGAAAAGTAGGGAAATGGATATATAATTTCCTTAGTGAGCGGAGGCAAGTCGTTACAGTACAAGGAGTATCTTCATCAGAATCAGAGGTCCTCAGCTCGGTACCACAAGGAACAGTATTAGCTCCACTACTCTTCATAATCACGCTAACTGACATAGATGAGGACGTTACCAGAGACAGCACAGTAACATCCTTTGCGGATGACACAAAGATCAGTAGAAAAATAAGAAACCCAGAAGACATAGGATCTCTACAAACCGACATAAACAAAATCTACAAGTGGACGGAAGACAATATGAAGTTTAACACCGAGAAATTTCAGCTATTACGGTACAGAAAAAGAGAAGACCTAAAGTCCAAGGAATATTATACCCCAAATGGACAGGAAATTCAGAGAAATTCCAGAGCAAAAGATTTAGGGGTTGTAATGACAGATGATATGATGCGAAATTTGAAACACAAAATAAGATAGCAGTAAACAGAGCAAAGAGAATAACGGGTCAGATATTGAGAACCTTTAAACGAAGGGATAGGAATGTAATGATTCCTCCACTGAAAACCCTGATAATACCCAAATTGGAATACTGCTCGGTCCTAACATCCCCATATAAAAAAGAAGACATTAGACAGCTGGAGGGGATCCAAAGAAGCTTCACAGCCAAGATCAATGGGTGCAAAGAACTAAATTACTGGGAAAGGTTACGAGAACTAGACCTATATTCACTGGAAAGGAGAAGAGAGAGATACACCATTATTTACACTTGGAAAATAATGGAGAAACTAGTCCCTAATCTTACTCTGAATCCCATAACTCCCCAAACAACGATGGAAAGTAGAAGCGGTAGACTGTGTCGTATTCCCAAATTGAAGGCGAGAGAGGGAACATCCTTAACCCTGAAAGAAAATAGTTTTGTAGTGAGAGGACCAAAACTGTTTAATCAGTTGCCCAAAGACCTAAGAAACACGAAGGAAGTTGCAGTGGAAATCTTCAAAAGAAGACTAGACGCCTGGCTCAGAACAATTCCCGATGAGCCGGGCGTACCTGGCTATGTGAGGTGGAGAGCGCAAGAATCCAACTCACTACTTCACCAGGCCAACTCGAGAGGAGGGGCGACAAGCTTGACCTTCGCGAAATGAGAAGTCATCGCGCGGAACCTTTGTAAGGTTGTAAGGTATACAGGGTGTCCGAGAATTATCTGTACAATTTCTGGCTGTTATTAAAAGTCAACCATGAAGTGTAGAAATTCCAGTGTTGTCCCATTTTACAGAGAATCTCATTAAGTTTTTTCTGATACCACGTTTTGACAAGTTTTTTAGAAATGTACGCGGGTGACAGACATTGATGATTTAAAAGCAAGAATCACAGCTGCTATTGAGCGAATTGGTGTGGATATGCTGCAGCGTACATGGCAACATTTGGAGTATCGATTGGATGTTTTGCGAATCACTAATGGTGCACATATCAAATGTCTGTAACAACGTTACTTTAATAAAAGAAACTTGAAAATACAGATTCTAAATAATCTTGTTTAAGAATTTTACGTGTGTTATCAAGAATTTTATTAAAAGATGAAATTGTACAGATAATGTTCGGACACACTGGAATTTCTAAAAAACTTGTCAAAACTTGGTAGGTATCAGAAACAACTTAATGAGATTCTCTGTAAAATGGGACAACACTGGAATTTCTACACTTCATGGTTGACTTTTAATAACAGCCAAAAATTGTACAGATAATTCTCGGACACCCTGTATATATATATATATATATATATATATATATATATATAAAATACAACTCAGAATGGTCCCTGAGATAACTTTTACGGAATAAACAAACTTAATGTGCATGAAACAAGGAACCCTTCTGGAATAATTAAATCCAACATATGTTGGAGCCTCTTTGCTACTGACCCGTTGCCCACGTTGGGGTTCCATCATGAAAAAGAAAAAACTTTGGGTGTTTACCATTTACTATTACTTATTCGGACTAGAGTGGATTTAATTATCTCAGAAGGGTTCCTTATTCCATGCACATTAAGTCTGTATATTCATATATATATATATATATATGTTAAACACAGACCGTGCATGGAACAAGGAACTCTTCTGGGAAAATTAAATCCACTATAGTCCGAATAAGTAATGGTAAATGACAAATACCATAGTTTTTTTCCTTTTTCATGATTTTAGCCCGACGTGGCAACGGGTCTCTCGCAAAGAGATCCCATAAATATAGCTTCCCTCACCAGCTATCTGCAAAGCAGACAGGATCCAGCTTTGGGACCCTAGATCCACGTCCCAAAGCTGGATCCTGTCTGCTTTGCAGATAGCTGGTGAGGGAAGCTATATTTATGGGATCTCTTTGCGAGAGACCCGTTGCCCACGTCGGGCTAAAATCATGAAAAAGGAAAAAAACTATGGTATTTGTCATTTACCATTACTTATTCGGACTATAGTGGATTTAATTTTCCCAGAAGAGTTCCTTGTTCCATGCACGGTCTGTGTTTAACATATAATGTTCTCAGGGAACCATTCTGAGTTTGTGTATATATATATATATATATATATATATATATATATATATATATACAGTATATATATATATATATATATATATATATATATATATATAATATATAACAGGCATGGGGCAATTGTAATTTGTAATTGTAATTGATTGAAATTAATTACATTTTTTCATGTAATTGGTACGTAATTGTAATTGACTACCTAAAATGTAATTGAATTGTAATTGTAATTAATTACACTGGGAAACCGAGGTAACTGATACAGTTACAGTCAATTACATGAATATTAAAGTTAATGGGTTATACTTATAGTTTAAACTACTTGCTTATCATGTCTCATGGAGCTTTCTTTTGAAATAAAATATTATTCATTTTATTTAAAATAAAATGTTCCATTTATTGCGAGTATTCCTAACAAAAGTGCCAGTTTTTTGCCCTTATTGTTTTCATAAAATAAATGCCAGTTCTTTTGTCTTATCTTAGTATTTTTTGAGTGCTTTATCTTTAGTTTCATTAGACCATATCACATACATATGTCCAATGTTCAATTGTTCATAGCAAGAACTGCTTGATGAAAAATACAGTTTCGTGCAATGTTAAAAAAGAGTACATCTTAATCTTCTTGACCTAATATTATTTAGTTTTCATTCAAGATGATGGCCAAAACTGAAAATGGAAATGAAATACGTAGGTAGAAAACCATGACATAAATGAAATAGTGTGTATTTATGAAAAAATTTAATTCTTTGTAAATGTAATTGTAATTAAGTATTTCACCATCTACAGTAGTTTAATTGTAATTGAGAATATGTCAAGTAATTGCAATTGTAATTAATTACATTGACCAAGTAATTGCCCCATGCCTGATATATACCTTTCAACCTTTCAAATGTTCCGTGTGATGATTCCTCATTTCACGAAGGTCAAGCTTGTCGCTCCTCCTCTCGAGTTGGCCTGGTGAAGTAGTGAGTTGGTTTCTTGTACTCTCCACCTCACACACACCCGGCTGATCGGGGATTGTTCTGAGCTAGGCATTCTAATCTTCTTTTGAAGATGTCCACCGCAACACCACTCGTGTTCCTTAGGTCTTTGGACAGCTGATTAAACAGTTTTGGTCCTCTCACAACCAAAACTATTTTCTTTCAGGGTTAAGGATGTTTCCTCTAGCCTTTAATTTGGGAACACGACACAGTCTTCCTTTTCTACTTTCCACTGTTGTTTGGGGAGTTACGGAGTTCAGAGTAAGATTAGGGACTAGTTTTTCCATTATTTTCCAAGTGTAAATAATGGTGTATCTCTCTCTTCTCCTTTCCAGTGAATATAGGTTTAATTTGCATAACCTTTCCCAGTAATTTAGTTATTTGCACCCATTGATCTTGGTCTGTGAAGCTTCTCTGAATCCTTTCTAGCTGTCTAATGTCTTCCTTTTTATATGGGGATGTTAGGACTGAGCAGTATTCCAATTTGGGTATGATCAGTGTTTTCAGTAGACGAATCATTATATTCCTATCCCTTCGTTTAAAGGTTCTCCGTATCTGCCCAGTTATTCTCTTTGCTCTGTTTACTGCTATCTTATTTTGTGTTTTAAATTTTGCATCATCAGTCATTACAATCCCTAAATCTTTTGCTTTGGAATTTCTCTGGATTTCCTCTCCATTTGGAGTATGATATTCCATGGATTTTAGGTCCCCCCTTTTTCCGTACCGTAACAGCTAAAATTTCTCAGTGTTAAACTTCATATTGTTGTCTTCCGTCCACTTGTAGATTCTGTTCATGTCGGTTGTAGAGATCCTATATCTTCTGGGCTTCTTATTTTCCTACTGATCTTTGTGTCATCCGCAAAGGATGTTACTGTGTTGTCTCTGGTAACGTCCTCATCTATGTCAGTTAGCATGATTATGAAGAGTTGTGGAGCTAATACCGTTCCTTGTGGTACTGAGCTGAGGACCTCTGATTCTGTAACGACTTGCTGCCGCTCACTAAGGAAATTATATAGCCATTTCTCTACTTTCCCGTTGTTCCCATATATTTCAGTTTATGTATTATGATTCCATGGTCACGCTTGTCGAACGATTTGGCAAAGCCTGTATATATTGCATCATAGTTTTCATTACTTTTAAGTGCATCAATAATGTTGTTGTAGTGTTCCATTAGTTTTGATAGGCATGATCTGCCTGACCGAAATTCATGTTGGTTCGCATTTGATTTTTTCTGAGTTTCCAAAAAGTCATAGATTTTCTGTCTAATTATTCTTTCAAATATTTTAGTGAGATGAGATGTAAGCGACACTGACCTATAGTTTTTGGCCTCGGATCGATCTCCTCCTTTATATAGTGGGGCTATGTTCGCGCTTTTCAGGATGCCCAGTATTTCTCCAGTGTCTAGTGATCGTCTCCATACCCAATATAGGGGGCTCAGCGATTGCATTCTTGCAGTTTTTGATCAGTGTGGCGTTCCATATATATATATATATATATATATATATATATATACACAGAGTAGTAATGGAATGGCGGGGCCTGTACATTTCTCACTAACGTATATTCAAAGTTAAATTTGATTCCGTGAACTGCATCCACTATCCAATCGGGAACTATGTTACCTTCCTTCCAATGGCCGACCAATGGGAGCAAGAAAAATATTTTTAAACATTTAGTCTAATACTATTTCTTGTTGACCTCTGTCGCAGAATTTACAGTTTTTAAGTGTTTATTCCTTTAACTTAAGTTATATATATATAATACAGTAACTCTCTCGTTCATCAAATATCATTTGAGATTCACCGCCACCGAAAATAAAGTAACAAATGATTCGCGTTAATGTTTTAAAATGTAAAGTAATCTTAAAAGTAACAATATGAGACATATTGATGCTTTATTAGTCACTAAAGATGGAGAGGAATCTTATTTTTATATATATATATATATATATATATATATATATATATATATATATATATATATATATATATAATATATATATATATAACGGGTGTCTCAAAATAGATGGAACCCATTGACATGATAATAATTTATTACTCAGAAAATAAACTCCAAAAACGATTACATTTCCTGGAAGCTGATATGATAACAATTAAAAACTGAAGATTTGAGGTCTCTAGATCAAAGGATACATTTATTAGAGCACATGTTCCAAATGACCGCCGTTGCGCTGCAGACACACTTGAAGCCGACGAGCGAAGTTGTCAATCACCCTGACACCCTGCACAGAGTGCAAGGGCCTCTGAAGCACCTCGTCTGGGGCTTGTGTGCCCCAGAACACATTGTTCTTGCTATTGACATACCCACTGAGCAAGAAGTGTGCTTCGTCGCTGAACCAAACATCATCAAGAAAGTTAGGATCCTCTTCGATCTTGTTCTCGAACCACCGGCACATCACAACACGTTTGCCATGTCAGCTGGTGTGAGTTTATGCTTGATCTGGATCCTGTATGGGTACAGCTGAAGATCCTTGATCAAGATTCTTTGCACTGACGCACGTGAAAGACCCAGATCTTGGCAACGTCTTCGGATTGACTTTTTCGGACTCCTTCCGACAGAATCTCTCACCGCATTCACATTGTCAGGAGATCTTGCAGTCACCTTCCTGCCAGATCTGGGTGTTTCTGCTTTCTTGTTGAGATTGTTTACTGATCCTGTGGCTTGAAATTGTGTGCCCAACGATAAATTTGGCTTTTCTGGGGATAATTGTTGAAGTTGAACTTCCTGCGAAATTTCGCTTGCACAGTTTTGAATAATTTCGTCTCCAAATAAGTAGTGACGCAAAAAATTTTTTCCTCCTTTGTCCAAGGCATTTTGATTGATAATTATTAGTTGTTATCGTCTCCTCTCTTCAAATCTGAGAAAATAGAACGAGAACATTAATATTGGCAGAATTATTAGCAGTGACATGGGTTGCATGTATATTGAGACACCCTGTATATATATATATATATTATATATATATATATATATATATATATATATATATATGCACTAGAATCACAAAATAACACGTGACCTTATTAATAAGCAAACAACCACAAGGAAAAGGAAACACAAAGTCCGAGCGCTTTCGTGATATATATCACGAAAGCGCTCGGACTTTGTGTTTCCTTTTCCTTGTGGTTGTTTGCTATATATATATATATATATATATATATATATATATATATATATATATATATATATGCGCACTAAAATCACAGAATAACACCTGATCTTATTAATAAGCAAACAACCCTGTGGTTGTTTGCTATATATATATATATATATATATATATATATATATATATATATATATATATACTAGCTGAGGTACCCGGCGTTGCCCGGGATAAATTTCACCACTCAGCCTTCAAGCTGCCACTTGATTTAGCGCGATCAGAGACCTGCAACATCACCAAAAATTCAAACCTCGCTGAAGTCCTCAAAAACTGCCAACTGATTGTATGGGCTGAATGCACCATATCAAGTTTAGCTGCTACACTTTCTCGGAAAGCTTGAAGACGTGATTGTCTTTCTCGCAGTGTTTCTCTTGCTCTGGTAGCTGCTACACTTTCTCGGACAGCTTGAAGACGTGATTGTCTTTCTTGGAGGTTTTCTCTTGCTCTGGTTGCTGCTACACTTTCTCGGAGGTTTTCTCTTGCTCTGGCTGTTGCATGTCATTCACGGTCAACTTCAAGGCGTGATTGTCTTTCTTGTGAGCTTTCCTGCTTCCGGGCTTCTTTATTTTTTCTGGCTGCTGATGTAGATCTGCCCAAACTTGCCCGTTTCTTTGGTGACATGGTAAAGTTGTTGGGATTTTCAAAAACTGCAAAAAAACTGCCACATTAACTTCCTGTAACAACCATTACGCACTTCCTGTAACTATTCGCACAAACAGGCAAACAGATAGGCTGACTGACTCTGTGTTGACATTCTTCATCCCATAAGAGGTTCCCGTGCCAAATTCGGTAGCTCTACGTCAAACTGTTTGAAGTCGTCCTAAAAAATAATTATATGTGAAGCTCAAGATTTTCATGACTGTGTTCTTTTCTATAGTTTTATTAACCAAATAATCAAAATTTTATGTTTGTAACTGCTTCCATTTTGGAGTTAAGGCTGGAACACACACACACACACACACGTCCTTTTGAGGTACAAACGGTTTGAAGTCGTTCTAAAAAATAATTATATGTGAAGCTCAAGATTTTTATGACTGTGTTCTTTTTTATAGTTTTATTGACCAAACAGACAAACAGACAGGCTGACCGACTCTGTGTTGACATTCTTCATCCCATAAGAGGTTCCCGTGCCAAATTTGGTAACTCTAGGTTAAACGGTTTGCGCTTGCATAAAGGACAAACAAACAGACAGGCGAAAATATATAATACTAGCTGAGGTACCCGGCGTTGCCCGGGCTAAATTTCACATTAGATCCCCAGTTTAAATAAAATAAAGTTTAAGACAAAAGGCTGAATTTGATTAAAGTGATTTATCTTAATTCTTCATCCCATAAGAGGTTCCCGTGCCAAATTTGGTAGCTCTAGGTCAAACGATTTGAAGTCGTCCTAAAAAATAATTATATGTGAAGCTCAAGATTTTCATGACTGTGCCCTAAAAATACTTATATGTGAAGCTCAAGATTTTCATGACTGTGTTCTTTTCTATAGTTTTATTGACCAAATAATCAAAATTTTCACGGCTGCGTTCTTTTCTGTAGTTTAATCGCGGTTACCTCCATTACCCCCACCCCTGTACTCCATTACCCCCCTATCCCCACTCCCCATTACCCCCACCCCTGTACTCCATTACCCCCCTATCCCACTCCCCCATTACCCCCACACACAAAAGTAAAAAAGCCATTACCCCCACGGCCCCACCCCTCTCCCAATTACCCAACCCCTAGCTATAGTTTTATTGACCAAATAATTAGTCATGAAAATCTTAAGATTTAGAAATCTAGACAAATGTGAAGCTCAAAATTTTCACGGCTGCATTCTTTTCTGTAGTTTAATCGCGATGCTGGGGCCTTCAGGCCCAAACAGACAAACAGACTTGGTAGCTCAAGGTCAAACGGTTTGCTCTTGCATAAAGGACAAACAAACAGACAGGCGAAAATATATATATATATATATATGATGTTTCTGAAAAAAAGGATGAAAAATTTTCTTGGGAATGAAAGTTCTTGGAACAAATTTATTATGCAAATAAAACGAACCAACTTCGTCTCGTCATAGGAGAGATCTCAATTATTTGCAGAATTTATTTTCTTCTCAAACCTCTCAAAGGGATAATATTCTTCCATTGAATAATTGATGCCTCAATCAAAAGGAGAGAATTTTTTTCTGACATGTTATTTCTCTCAAACCTCTCTAAGCATTGTTTCTTTCTTGATACGATCTGAATTGTATTTCTGTTTGTCTGTCCACGTTTTGCGTTACACGCACACACGCACGCACATACATACACACGTACACTCACTCACACACACACACACACACACACACACACTTCAGATAACTTATATGGTCCTATTATTAAGACTCGTGTTGAAAGTACAATGGTTTATACCTTCCTCAACCATTCGAGTCCCCTGCAAGAGAATGACCGCACTTAACTTTGTTTTTCTCTCTATTCCTTAGTCTATCACTTAATTCATGTTTTTTTAAATTTTAATTTCCTTTATCCTCGTGATTGGGTTGACGGTATGAAAATGTGTGGTAGCCAAAACCATGCTGTATTATTTATTGTATTATGTATTATTTCCATTTCGTGTTCATTTTAATATTGTTGTTTCCTATTTGGCAGAAATTTTGTTAAAATTAGATCGAATAGTTTATGTTCAATTATGACGACTCGGAAGAAAGCTGAGATTTGGCTGATAGGGCAACCACTAGAGGAATTTCCAAAACAACAACTTCCAACCAAACGGTCGGTTTTGCAACGTTTCCATCATGTGCGAATTGGAAAACCGACCCTTTCTATCACGAAAGCTGCCCACGCAGTGGTGGAAGAAATCATAGAGACGTGGGAAAGTGGTGGAATCCCAACCATGAGAAAAGATCACGCGATTACTAAACTGGAGAAATTCTATGCCACATGCGTGAATTTGAAGAAGAGTAAACATAAAAAGAATAATCCGGGAATGGTAAAACAGCAGGAATCATTCAGCAAGGACACTGAAACATTATTTGATATAGCGGCCCAAATGCTCTGGACGGATCAAAATTGCTGAAGATTTACGCCTCTTGGAAGATTAGAGGACGAAACGGATGATGGCAATGAATACATTGAATAAGAAACTGTCAGAGAAAGTAAAACGTTCACGGCAGAAAAAATGGATGAGATGAGGAGAAAAGAATCAGCGCAGATGGAGCTTGAGGCCCTCAACAAGACAGTCCAACACCATCACCCTCGTCGTCGACAGATAATGACTCAAATGATACATACGGTGCCAAGATCAAGCATAACACGCCGAATCAATCGAACCCTTGCAAGAAAATTAAGGTCATCACTCCCGAAGTAGCAGCAACAATGGACCGGATTAATATCTTAGATCGGAATGCAACCTTTTTCCTCGCGTCTACATCAAGAAGTCTGGGAATCTCGCCCGAAGAACCTTCAATATCCAGGAGTCAAATCTGGAGAGATCGCCAACGGCAAAGGTAAATCTTCAGTCAAACTTGTCGAATACATTTTATGCCAGAGGTTCCATTGGTGGTCCAGTGGGACGGCAAACTGCTCTCTGAGTTGGCTGGATATAAGCACAATAAAACAGGACTGGGGCACAATAAATCAGGACTGGGGATCGACAAGCTCTTAGGTGTACCTAAGATACCGCGAGCCACGGGATAGGACATGGCAGGTGCAATATTCAAGATCTTCCAAGACTGGAATCTTCTGGACCACGTCGTCGGAATATGTTTCGATACAACTGTTTCCAACACAGGAGGCCACACAGGAGCATGTACTCTCTTGGAAAAACGATTTAAGAAGAAGCTGTTGAACCTGGCTTGTCGTCATCATGTACATGAGATTATTATAGGTGGTGTCTTTACTGAGCTCTTTGGTTCAAGCAGTGGTCCTGATGTGCTCATCTTCAAAGAGATTCCAGAACGATTGGAATTCCATCAATCAAGCAAATTACCAAATTAGCCTCATTCCCATTGACGCGTGTGATGTCATCCTTGAATGGAAGAATGAAGCCCTGGGATTCGCGCGAAATCTACTCTTTGGTCCCTCTAAACTGCGTGACGACTACCAAGAATTTTTGGAACTTGTCATTGTCTGCTTGGGAGATCGTCTGGAAAGGGGAATACGATTCCGAGCTCCCGGAGCTTTTCACCACGCACACTGGGTGGCATAAGTTTTATATTGTCTCAAGATTTACTTGTTCAGGGGGCAATTTAGGCTCACCATCCACGAGGGGGTAGTTGTTAAGCAATGTAATCTGTTCATCTGTCTTGTCTACGTGAAGATGTGGTTCACAGCTCCGGATACAGTCCAAGCCCCTGTAAATGACCTACATGCTCTGACCAAGCTCCGACGATACGGTGAAGTAAATGAGAAAGTTTCTTTGACCGCATTCAAAGCACTGGAACGGCATCTGTGGTATATAAGTGATAGTTTGGTATCACTTAGATACCAAAGAATGGTGGATGCTCTTAAGAAACATGTAAGTAAAAACAGTGCTGTTAGGGTGCAAAAGGGAGACAGAAGGATTTTATATTCTGACATAGATCTGGACCGATTCATTACAAGTAGATCATTGTCTTTGTTCAAAAGGCTGGGTATTAGAACAAAGTGGCTGGAAACTCACCCAAGGACGTGGCCCAATGATAAGGACTATAAGAAAGGGAAAGAGTTAGCGAAAGCTCTGAAGTCGGTCAATGATTGTGCAGAAAAGCCGTGAAACTGGTCAAGAATTTCAACCGGGTAAGGACACAGGATGAAGATCAATTCCAGTATCTGCTGCAGGTGGTAGAGCCACCCAAGGACGTGGCCCAGTGATAAGGACTATAAGAAAGGGAAAGAGTTAGCGAAAGCTCTGAAGTCGGTCAATGATTGTGCAGAAAAAGCCGTGAAACTGGTCGAGAACTTCAACCGGGTAAGGACACAGGATGAAGATCAATTCCAGTATCTGCTGCAGGTGGTAGAACACCACAGGAAAGAGTTCCCAACTTGCAAAAAGCAGACCTGTGATTTTCTATATTAGTCTAATAATTTGTATTTTTCTGATAACTTATTTTCATAAGCTCCAGCACTTGAGAATTACCTAATAAAAACTTATTTTGAAACTTTATTTATACTTCGCAACCTCTAAATACATTCCTATTTTCTTCATGTTTGAAGAAAAAGAATTGTTTTACCATTGTAACAAAATGAGAGGGTGGGACAAAGGAAATCAAGAGAAATTTACTTTTTTGCTTTCAGGTGGATCACCCTAATATATATATATATATATATATATATATATATATATATATATATATATATACATATATATATATATATATATATATATATATATATATATATATATATATATATATATATATATATTAGGGTGTGTCAATTTTGGGGGTGAAATGACTAAATTGAAAATCATGTGATTTGGTAGCAATTTAATGTAATCATTTGGCATGCAAAATAATATCCTTGCTTCAAAAACAATAAAAAATAACTCCTACCTACAGTACATCAATTTTAATTCAAAAATTCCATTTTTCTGTAAATTCGTAACAAAATAACAAATGTGCGCAAACATCCTATTAACATTTAAAGTGGCAATAAGATATCATTCAGAGTCTTTATTTGAAAGTAACCAATGCAGTCATGTCCTTTTTGCTGCGATTCCTTGACATCAACATTCGGCTTGCTACTTGCGCTTTGATGTAGCCTTCTCGCCTCTCGTGACTGTAAACTTGACTAGCTGCTTCTGTGACCATTTTCACACATCTCTCCACACTCTGAGTGTGAGAAGGCCACTTTGGCACTTGCATTGGGGCCTCTTTAAGTTGTGTTAAATCTTTGTTTGTTATACAAGTTGTCAGTGGTGGCTCCAAAACTTCCGAACTCAAGTTAACTAATTCTGACAATTTCGTGGCATTGACGTTTATTGGAGGTACCTTCCTTGTCTGAACAGAGCAGTCTCCCAGTTGGTCATCATCTAGTGATGTTCCTCTAAGCTTTAGAATGATTTCCACAGCCTCAGTTCGCTCTTTGGTACATTGGCTGCAGAGTATTGCTTGCAAAACTGCCTCTGGCCTAGCATACCAAGCGGACCTTCTCACCACAGGTAACACGATGTCCACCACTACTTTCCTTTGGGTTCTCAGTAGCTGTAATTGAAACAAGATGTGGTTAGGCCCAGTAGTGTAGTGCTAAATAAAGAAGTGAAGGAACGCATTTTGAAAGTGTTACTCAGATGCGGGGGGGGACAATGGCGAGCGCGGCGAGCCCATACAGCTGGGGGTCTGGGGGCACTGTAAGCCCCCCCCCGGGAAATCTTTTGAAATCTGACCAATTTCAGAGATATTTTGAGGTCATATGCACTGGATATTAGGATATATTCCAAGGTTGAAGATGCAGTATTTCCAGTGTCATTAGATATACGACATCCAGTACGATCAATAAAAATAACTAACAAATGGAATGATTAACTAAAAAAAAGTTAACAACTAGTACGCCGTGGTGACTGTTTCACCAGATCTTTATAGGCTAGCATTGCCTCAGTCGAAGCTAAAAGAAATGAAACAGTTAATGATTCTTTCTCATATTTCTCCTAGGGGTGGGAATTAAAATTTCATGACGTTAGAGATTTGTAAGTTCGGATTTATTTGAAATAGTGAGGGAACGCCGTTCCCACAGCACTACACCACTGGTTAGGCCCATCCATCCACATTGGATTAAGTTTTACATTGAACCAGTGAGGAAGATAAAACCCAATAATAAATTCAACAATCAACATCAAATTCTGTAGCATTTTGCCCTTCAGTGCATGTTTGGAAACCCAAATCCTGCAGAAACGAATCGCTGTAGTTAACCAACGACTGTGACTTACGGGTCCAATCTCCAAGAGAGACAGATTTTGAGGCAACTCTCCTGATCTGATTGCTTGAACAATACGATAAGCGTAAGATTGATCCGTGCTGAGGTCTTTGATAACTTCTTCAGACAACACCGGAAGGGGAGGGCCTACTTCGACCTTTGGAAATTTTGTATTTATTTCTAAATTCCGTTGCTTCATCTAGCATGTTGCCAAGGGGGCCTGACCACTTGTTGTTGCTCTTTGTAGGACCATCAAGTTCCTGGATGAGACGACGAAGAGGTAGTTCCCCTGTGTGCAAATCACATACAATCCAAACAAGCCTTCTTCCAAGTTTTTTCTCTAAATGCGTAATAACACCGCCCTGCCATCCAGTGTTCACCGCAGTTGAGTCTCCACCAACGGCCTGCAGTGAACTGTCAAGTCTTCTTTCTTGAAGCCAACATATTATTTGATCAGCAATTGCCTCTGCATGTTTCTTGCCTTCTACTTCTGCTTCAGGAACAAAGTGAAACAAATAGCGGCCACCAGGTTCGGAACACACAGAGTAGTGTTCTTCTTTGATGAGACCGGGAAACATTCTGTCCATTCCCTCTACCTCTAGGAGAACTTTTGTGTCATCTCTTCTTCCATCAAACAAAAGGCAAGAGAGACCTTCCTCCTTCAAATCTTTTTCATGCTGATCAGATATTTCCTTCATTATTTTTTCTTGTGCTCTTCTTATCTTATTATGGTCTATCACTAAGGATGTATCCTCTCGGCTGATGAGGCCTGCATCTATCCAAGCGGCAGTGGCAATCTCTGCAGTCTCTCGTAGCCCCGTATGGTGGCGAATACTGGCAAGGGCAATGTTTGAGATGTCTTTAGTGTTGTATTTCATTCTCTTCGGCGAAGGTTCAGATGGCATTTTGGAGCTATCATCTGATGTTGCTTCTTTCTGTTCATCTGAAGAGCTTTCAAAGAAGTGAGAAACCTCTTGATAGAGGTCTTCATCTCTTTGGGTAGCTTCTTCACTCTTCTTTTTCTTCCTTTCTTTCCTCTCTCGGATTTTCTCTTTTTTTTAGCAATAACAATCTGTTTTTTGGTTTCTGAATAATCTGCCGAACCAATCTGCATACTTCCTTGGCCTCCTGCCTTTGTTCTCTGCGCCTTTATGAAAGCCAGCTCCAAAACAGGGATCTTCTTCTCACGAGGACAGCGACAATCAATGTGAGGGTGAGGTTCTCTTCTGCATGAGGGAGAACAATTGGCTTCAGAACACAACTCTATGGGACACTGGCAGTTAAAAATGTCAAGAAGAGTATGAAGTGTGTGCAGAAATTTATTTTTCTTTGCTAGTTTTTCTTTACCAAGTGATGTCTCAACTGCTTTGTGCCACAGCTTTGTTAATTTTAGCTCAATAGTTCTATACTGATTGAGTACAGGTGGTTTGAATAACAGCTTTTTTCCGCTGATGCAGAAGAGGGGGAATCATGTCCCTTATGAGCTCTTTCTCTGTGTAGTTCCTTCTATCCTTTGTATTTTGTTCACGAAGGAGTAACCCTAGTCTCAGCATGTCTCGCACTGTTGGTGGTTCTGATACGGGAAGCTCCTTGCCTGTACCGACTAACAGGCTCAAGTGGCATGACGACTGACCGCTTGTCTTCAATTTTGGCATCTTAGGAATATCCGAAAAGAAAGAAAAACATTTAAGTATTTTATATCAATTACGACGTTTCAAAGTTTAGTCATTCGATGTTCTAAAATTCAATAAAAAAATATTTCATGGGATATTATCATGGGATAATAATAAATAATTGTAATAATCAATAATTAATCCATACTTACAGTTAAACTGTAGTATTCGTCTAGTAGAATAACTATGAAGTAGGTACAAGAGCAATAACAGCAAACCACCGTCTATGACATCTAAGAGACAACTGAGGACTGAGAGTGAGGGACAGTTCTATTCATGTTGTGACTTGTACATTGTACAAAAACTATATGACCTTGAAAACACTCCATATGTGATCAGTGGGATAATTCTGTGACAGATGAATAGTTAATCAATTTATGTCCTATTATTTAGTAAAAGAGTCAATTTCTGAAACTTTAAGGTAAAATTGATGTAGGTAAGGGTTATTTTATTTCATTTTGGTTGGCCAATTTCAAGTTTTGACATGAAAAGACACTATATTTTCACTACCAAAATTGATTTGAAAAAAGTTGACAAAATTGACACACCCTAAATTATTATATATATATATATATATATATATATATATATATATATATATATATATATATATATATATATATATATATATATGATGAATAAAACCAACATTGGTTGGAAATAATTCATTTGATCTTGTGCTAATCTTGTGCTAAAAATCGGTAGTTTTTCCTTACAAATTTTTATGCTCCTCCCACAATCCTTTAATGTTTAATAATTTTTTATCTCTCCGTTTATTGTATATATATATATATATATATATATATATTATATATATATATAATATATATATATATATATATATATATTGTGTGTGTGTATATATATATATATATATATATATGTGTGTGTGTGTATGTATATGTATATGTGTGTATATATGTGTGTATAGTTTTTTTTTTTTTTTTCTGTAACCTATATATAGGCTGTAACCCTTTATGTACTTCAGTGTTCCTGAGGATGTCATTAGACGAAAGCGCTTGAGCACCATTTTCTGTTTCCTTTCCTTCGTGGTTTTATTCATCATAAATATTTTTCACGTGTTACTTTCGTGAAATAATTTTCATATATATATATATATATATATTTATATAAAATTTAGGGTGGTCCACAAAATCAAAGTTGTTTATTTTTTGTGCTCAGTGTTTATTTGGTTCCTTTCCCCAAGAAAACACTGCATACCAAGGTTTAGGTTATTATGACTTTGTTTAGGGTATGCACAAGCTGACTAAGAAAAGCTCACATTTGTTTGATCTCTTTCCCGATAGAATGACCCTTGTATTAGGAAAATGATACTCAAGTATTACATATCTATATGTAAATTATTATTTAAGTGATTAATTTATTAATTAGAGGCAAATCAAACACCAACAATGTTGATTGAAACAGGAAAACAACTCTCCCGTCCTCACGATTACAAGTTAGCCTTGCTTGCACTAAGAAACTGGCGTCGATGTGGAGCGACCACCTGCAGCAGATACTGTTTCTGTTCTTCGTAATGGAAGAGTTACAGTCCTGAAGTAGCTTCACCTCTCTTTCAGCCACATCATTCACTACCAGCATATCTTGGAGAACTTCATTGGCCTGGAGGAACTGCGGATCATCCTTCCATTGGGATGGATCTTAAGAGATGAATCCGGAGCCAAGTAGCGTGGTCTGTGGAAGAAGTGGTTGGTATTCTTGGATGCCAGCTTCTTCAGCGTTAGTGACGGAATGTCCTCTTCCGACACTTTAATTCTCTTTGGTGGATCTTTCTCTCCTTCCCTTACCCTCATTGACTCCAGGATTCCTCTCTTCTCCATATTGGAAACTGCGTCACTGAATACAGCCAGAGCTACCAACTACTCGCTCAAATACCACCATGCCTTTGTAACTGCCGCTCCAACTGCTCCATCCACTTTATTCCTGTATTCTTGAATTTTCTTAAGGAAGTAGATATCGTTGCTCAGGGCTTCAAAGATTATGGAAGCCTTGAACCATGCTGGTCCGTAGACAAGAGCAACAAAGAGGGCAATGGTTCGAATGGACTTCTCTTCCTTGGGGGACACCTTAAACTGAGGTTGAAACATGAATATTTGGAGACAGTATATTGCCTTTGACATCCAGCGAGCATGGTGTATGGGGCCAGGCTGTCCAAGTCGAATCTTTCGGGGAGGTGTCCCACCTAGGAAGACTACGCTAAGCTCCAGGAGTCGGCGGTAGTCGTCGCAGGTTGCGTACACCCAAGAGCTTTTATGTAGTAGTCGAGAGCTTCTTGTACCCATTCAGGGTTCTCTTTGAAAACTGCACTGACGTGGTCGTCCATCATTCCAGTCTTGAAGTTTGCTTGATTGACCCGCTGCCAATTCTTTTGGAACCGTTGAACTGTCTTGAAGACGTCTTTGAGAACGACCTCCAAGATATAGTGTCTGCAAGCAAGGTGGAGTAAATTTCTTCCCAGTCGCTGTTCAATCAGAGTGCAAGCTCCACCAATATGACCCGTATTGCTTGGAGTCGTATCAAAGCTCATGGCGATGACTCGGTCTTCGACCTTCCAATCCTTCAAGGCCTCAACCACGGCGTCTGCTTGCGCCATTCCTGTTCCACATGCGAGCTTCGGAATACCCAGGAGTTGGATGTTCTCCTCTGACGATGACGAAACATCCTTCCCAGAGATCAGTAATGGGAGACGATCGACGTAGTCATTTTCTGTGAGGAATGGAAGGAGTTTCCCGTCCCAATGAGCAACAATTCCAGTATTGCGCCAGAAGATGAGACAGCTTGTTTCACAGAAGTGATGTGGTCACTTCGATGTTTCGCATATGGGTTCTCCTGAATGTGGAGCGACTGATGGCTAGTTCATCAATGTTCTCTCCAAGGCTTTTCACAGTAGCTGCCACGATGTGAACTGCCTCACGATCGCTGGTGTTGGTTCTATCCAGGGCGGCAGCGAGACCAGGGGACATGAAGTTCTTAGTGCCTTGTTTGAGGTGCAGGACGAGGAGCTGCATTTGACGGGCAAGGGACCTGAAAATCCGGATCTATTCCAACTCGAGGCATCTTCGGAAATGAACGAGGGCCTTCATCACCAGAAGAAGTGCAGGTTGACTCCAACTGAACGGTCTCTTGCTCTTCACGCATCTGCTTCTCTGCTACTTCCTTTTTCTCTCTGGCCTTCTTCTTAAGATACTTATGTTTCATTTCTTTCTTAGCCAGGGCTTCGTCGACTTGTCCCATGTGAAACTTGCGTTCCCTCTCTTGGTCTTTCAAGAAGACTCGGTCTTCCTCTATCCGTATCAGTTTTTCCACATCATGATGCTTAATGTTGAAGAGCTTTTCAAGATTGTTTGAGAACTTTTGTTCCTTCTGTATTTGTGGCTTACTTTTCCTGTTGGAACCCTTTTTCAACTTCTCCCAAGTGGACAGGATTCCATTCAGGGTTCATTTGACATTCCGCTCCTCTTGAGTAGGGATGCGGGCCATTCCCCAGATATCCATGGTTTTCTTCACCACCATATTGATGCATTCGTTTTTCGTAGGAGTTGGCTCACTTATTCTCAGGAGATGAAAATAACGTTGGAGAATTTGCCTAAGAGTAGGCAGATGGGACTTAGGAATCGCCTCGATGGTGCCGCCAACCAAGTAGATAGTTGTTTTCTTACGCAATGCAGTTGCCATCATCACAACCTAGAAAGAGAAACCAAAAATTGACATTTTTTATTACTATGGAAATAATGTAGAAATACAGCAACTTCAAACATATAGACTTTTAAAGTCGCACTTTAACATTAAACATGCACTAATGTACATGAATTTTCAGCAAAAATTATTATTCAACATAAACCATAAACAATAACGCAACAGTAATATAGCAAGTTTAAGCGTCATAGCAATTTATAACGCAATAGAAAATATAGCAACTTTAAACATACACAGTTTTAACGTTACTCTTTAGGATTAAACTTGCACTAATGTACATCTCTTTCCAGAAAAAAATTATTATTCAACATAAACCAAAAATAATAACACAATAGTAATATAGCAACTTTAAGCGTCATAGCAATTTATAACGTCATAGAATATATATTCACCTTAATTAAATATTAATATTAATTATTTATTAATTATTAATTAATTATTAATTAAATATTAATTAATTATTAATTATTAATTAAATATCAATTAAATATTAATTAATTATTAATTACACTGGTCAACAACAATTTTGTCACAAGGGTTTTGATGGGTGTTCTAAGTGTACTTTTTCATGCTGAATCTAAATATGAAATCAGATTTTTTCTATCAGGCTTAGTTTACTTGTGACGCTATGTTCATTTTTTCCTCATTTAGCATGATCACCGGATAAAAAAATAATAACATATTATATATAATTAAGTATATAACAATATTATAATATAAAACATTATAAAAATAATAAATATAATAATATATTACATTAATTAATATAACTATAATAAAATATATTAATATTAATATATATGTTGTATTAATTTTTCTGTAAAATTAGTACAATTTATTCCTTTGGGAGAAAGTTCTGATAATGCTGGCAGGATAAATTTGGTCGGAGCAGCAGACTGTGCAGGTTGAAACATGTTTGTACCTGTTCAGACATGAGCCTAGTTTCTGTGTGTAGAGCAGCTCCAAGTCAGTCTGCTTGTAAATGTCAGTGTTAACAGCTAGTGTTTTGCTTCTTGTTAATTTTACACCAGTGTTGTATTCATATAGATGTTTTGTAATGCCGCGGAACTGTCTGAATCATCCTAATTCCTTTTGTTATGTATGTGGTGATCTAACTTTAAAATCCCAGAAACGTAACTTTACACCATTAGTAAAAAAATGCTATGAACTTTATTTCGGATGTAAAGTAGGCGATCAGGACAAGAGTTGGGCCCCTCACATTTGTTGTGTGACATGTGTAAGACTACTTACAGGATGGCTAAACGGTTCACATGCCATTTGCTATTCCAATGATTTGGAGGGAACCCAAAGATCACACAACAGACTGCTATTTCTGCCTGGTAAATACAAAGGGGATCACTTCAAAAACAAAGAGCCTTATGAAATACCCTAATCTACCGTCTGCAATGAGACCGGTTCCCCACAGTGCTCAACTTCCAGTACCAAATCCTCCTGAACATGTAAGTTTAAGTGATGAGGAATTAAACGTAGCTGTAGCATATCACGAGGAAAAAGATGAAGACATTTCTGATCCAACATTCCAGGCTACCTGTTCCTCCAATGAACCACATTTACTGTCACAAGGCGATCTAAATGACCTAGTTCGTGATTTGAAATTATCTAAGAAGCAGGCTGAACTTTTAGGTTCAAGATTAAAGGGTTGGAATCTACTGCAACGTGACACTAAAGTTTGTTTTTTCCGCAGCCGCCATGATGAATTCAAAGAATGGTTCTCCCATGAAGATGGACTTGTGTTTTGTAAAGATGTTAATTCAGTCATGGGGGCTCTTGGTCATGAACATAACGTGGATGAGTGGCGATTGTTCATTGACTCCTCAAAAGTCAGCTTGAAAGCAGTCCTTCTTCACAACGGAAATAAATTTCCTTCTGTACCTATTGCACATGCTGCAAACATGAAAGAGTCATACGACAACATGAAGTTGCTTTTAGAAAAGTTTCAGTATCAGAAATATAAGTGGAATATCTGTGGAGATCTGAAGGTCATTGCACTTTTGCTAGGGTTGCAGCTAGGTTACACCAAGTACTGTTGTTTTTTATGTGAGTGGGACAGTAGGGACAAGCAAAACCACTACGTTAAGAAGGATTGGCCAAAACGCACCTCACTTGTTCCAGGCAAGAAAAATGTTGTGAATAGTTCATTTGTTGACCCTGAGAAAGTGTACCTTCCTCCTTTGCATATCAAGCTTGGACTTATGAAAAACTTTGTTAAAGCGATGGATAAAGCGCAAACAGGATTCACATACTTGAGAAATAAGTTTCCCCGGATCAGTGATGCCAAGATTAAAGAAGGCATTTTTGTAGGCCCTCAGATCAGAGAATTGTTAAGAGATGAGAGATTTGAAGGAGAGTTGAATGAAGTTGAGAAAGCTGCGTGGCAGAATTTCAAAAGTGTCTGCACAAATTTTTTGGGAAATCACAAGGCCGAAAACTATCCTGAAATAGTAGGAGATCTTCTTAAGTCTTACCAAGCAATGGGGTGCAATATGTCATTAAAGGTTCATTTCTTGGACTCTCACTTGGACTTTTTTCCGGAAAACCTGGGTGCGGTAAGCGACGAACATGGTGAGCGTTTTCATCAGGATATTTCTGCCATGGAAAACCGTTACCAAGGCAAATGGAGCCCCAGTATGCTGGCTGACTATTGCTGGACTCTTAAGAGAGACATGCCTGAGGCAAAGCACAGCAGAAAATCAAAACAAGCTACTTTTTAAACTACAGGTATGTCTTTTCGATCATATTTTAATAAGTATGTAACTATATGGGTTTTTAAAAATTAAATTGCATGTCACACAAAAACCAGACCTGATAGAGAAATTTTACAAACTTATTTGGATTCAGCACAGAAAATACTATAAGAATAAGGTATTTTCATTCTTGGGACACGAAAATTTTGTTGTTGTTGCCCAGTGAATTATTAATTAATTATTAATTAAATATTAATTAATTATTAATTAAATATTAATTAATTATTAATTAGATATTAATTAATTATTAATTAAATATTAATTACTTAAATATGCACCTGAGTCATTAAAAAGCAAGCTAAGATAAATGATTCCCAGTGATGCGTGAACACTTAATACACCCTATCCGATTCTTGCCGCGAGAGTAACTGAGGAAAACCGTTAGTATTTGAAATACGGTGCTAAATCGTAGTATGTTCAAAAATAAGAGTTACCAACTGTAAACTTAATTAATTAGTTAATTAGCGTAATTTGGAATTAGAAACTGGGCGAATTGCGCAATTTTTTTTTTACGTTTCGAGTTATGCCTGTTATATAGGCCACGTCAGAGACGAGCATTACAGGACATTGAAAATGGCAGCCGTGTGCATCCCTAAATATTCATTAATTTAAAAAAAAATTCATGTGAGCTAGTTTCTGATCTAGTGGGTACGTTTGGGCTATGAGCACACAAGAATTTCTGGAAACAAAATTTCACTCCCTTCTGTGGACCACCCTAATATATAACCTTTGGTTAGCTTCCGCCCGAATTGTTCATTCTGACGAAGGTCAAGCTTTTCACTCCACCTTAGACCCACAGTTTAACGTGGAATCCGAACCACGCCCCATCAACAGCCCAGCGTCTTAACCACTAGGCCACCTAGGGTACCCATTTATCTACCAACCACTTTCTTTATTGTGTGGAAGGATGAACAGCTGGGTTTTGCTGCGCGCTGGCTGCCGTCGGGTCTCGGGCCCGGGGCCGATGGATTCGTAGTCAGCGACGCTAACCACTGCATCACCGAGGCGCCTGTTTTATATATATATATATATATATATATATATATATATATATATATATATATATACAGCGTGGTAAACAATGATTGCCCCTCCCCTGCACAGATGAAACTAATAGAGGCACAAAAAACTGATTGTTGCATATTTTAGACAATTTAATTCTACGTCTAAACAGAACCACTTAATAGTTGGTGTTGCCTCCTTGTGCTTGGCGGACGGCTTCAAGTCGGCAAGGGTAGGAGGTAAGGAGAGACTCGAAAAGGTCAGTGTCGTACTCAAGATTTCGGAGGATTGTTTGGATGTGTTGCTCCATGGTCCGGCGGCAGAATCTTTCAGGATCCATCCTGAAAGACCGAGTGGAATCCCTGATGCTTGTTGAACCACCAGCCACCCGATTCTGCCGCCGGACCATGGAGGGAGCAGCACATCGAAACAATCCTCAGAAATCTTGAGTACGACACTAACCTTTTCGAGTCTCTCCTCACCTCCTACCCTTGCCGACTTGAAGCCGTCCGCCAAGCACAAGGAGGCAACACCAACTATTGAGTGGTTTCGTTTAGACGTAGAATTAAATTGTCTAAAAGAAGCAACAATCAGTTTTTTTGTACCTATATTAGTTTCATCTGTGCAGGGGGGCGGGGAGAATCATTGGTACCAAAAAATTACAATGGAAAATTTGGTTGTCAGAAGAGAAATTTCCATATTGTGGATAGTAGTAATGAAAATAATACTAAAGAAATAAATGATAATAAAAATTAACAATGTTGAATTAAGTTAGATCACTAAAAGACAGACGTAAATGCAGTAGCTACCTTGTAAAATAGCAAGAAACTACTGTTGTCAAAATTGTCCCATCCTCAATCAAATATAATCTAACTCAGAAGATGGTAAAAGCCTTTATGGGCAAAAGAAACAAACGGAAGATATTTGCTAAAACCCAATGTAAAGCGCTCTTTTAGCTTTTCTTAACTGTGGATTAGCTAGTTTTGACACCAGTCCCCCCCTCTAAAATTCTGTTGCAAGAGAAGCTGTTGGATTTAAGTCCGTCTCTTTGTTATCCATTCTCAGCAGTTTAATATGATTCTGATACCTTGGATGGTACTCAAGGCCTGTTTTTATCATCAATAACTTCAATTTCATTGTCTTTCTCTATTAATTTTTCAACATTTGTTTTAGATACGTTTAGACTTTTAGTGTAGACCTCTTCGTATAACATTATTATAATTTGCTTTATTGCATCAGAAATAATGCCCTCCGGAGCCATATTTCTTATATGAAAGTACAAAAAGCATTATGCATTACACACATAAACACCAACACCCACACACAGATATATATATATATATATATATATATATATATATATATATATACTGTAGAAAAGATAACGTTTGAAAGAAAGTTGACGCTGAACAAAATAAATGTGTATGGCGAAAAATAAATGTTACATAGATCTAAAAGAAGGTAAAGATGGACCTGTTTATCTGCGCAGGTGTGAGGAGATAATGAGGAGCAGGCGAGTTATCCTTTATTTCGTAAAAGCGGTGTTATAAAGTTTGTATACGTATGCATATATCTGTGTGTGAGAACTTGAAAGCTAACTTGAAAATTTTTATTACATTAATAACTTAAAACTCTCATCTAAACTATGCAGCAACAGTGATAGTGGAAACTTAATATGAATATATTTAATATGAAAAAAATAATAAAAATTTGTAAGCTCAACGCAAGAAATTTCTATACCAAAAATATACTCTATACAAATACTGGAAAATATAAAATGAAAAGGGATGATTGTAATTTCATAACAAAATTAACGAAATTATTATGGATATCCTACAAATTTTATAATACATAAACAAAAACTAAGTTCGAATCCCGCGGAAGAGATGCATGGTATTATGGAAGATACCTCAAATTATCATCAGATGGCGCCCAACGGTTAAATGAGGGAAACAAATTTGAAATACAAATAAAATTTAATAAAATTTACAAAGATAGCGGAATTGTATGACATAAGCGAAGGATTCCTTTGTCTCAGGCAGTGTGTAGGGGAATTTTACAGTAAACAACCGTGGAGTTGCTATTAATGATTATTGTAAAAAAAGATTGGTTAACCTTTTGTCAGGTAGACGACATTTGTCGTGAAATTGAGAAGAATAAAATAAATAAATAAATAAATAAATAAATGACAAATATAGGGAAAATTGGGATCAAATGTAGAATTCGGACCCCAGCCTTTTTTAGTTAGCTTTATAAGGCTAACTAACGAAAATATCATGACCTAACCTAACCAATCGTCAAGGGCGTACAGTTAACCTAACGATTGGTTAGGTTAGGTCGTGATATTTTCGTTAGTTAGCCTTATAAAGCTAACTAAAAAAGGCTGGGGTCCGAATTCTACATTTGATCCGAAAATTGTAAGAGAAATGTGCGGAAGCAACTTTATACCGTGAAAACGGAGACCTAACAATAAGCAAGTTTGGAAATGTCATTTTGTGATTAATATGTATGCAGAGAATAGTTAACGGAGCAAGTGTAGTTTACGTCCCCCTGTGGTGCCTAGTGTAGTTTACGTTCCCCTACATTATCTTATCCTAGTGTAGTTTGCGTTCCCCAACTTTGTCCGCGTATACCTAATCAAATAAAACGTTAAAACGTTAAAACTAATGAAAATATTACGACTTAACCTAACCAATCGTTTATATATATATATATACAGGCCCGGATTTAGCTATAGGCGAACTAGGCGATCGCCTAGGGCCTCGCGCCAAAGGGGGCCTCGCTCAAGCCGTTTTGCGCGTTCTGTTCAAGTGATATTAATGATTTAGAACTCTATGAAGAACTTAAAGTACTTTGCAGGTTTATACCTGAGAAAACAGATCTCGGAAATGCCCTTGTTTATATAGTGCAAAAACAACTAAGTGAGATTTATCCTAATGTTTATGTTGCACTTCGAATAGTATTAACCATCCGAGTTACTGTTGCTCCGGCTGAAAGAAGTTTCTCGCGTCTCAAACTTATTAAAACATATTTGCGTTCCACCATGTCTCAAGCGAGATTGCAATCATTAGCTATGTTATCAATAGAAAACGATATAACAAATTCATTAGATTATTCTCAATTAATTGAAGAGTTTAGCTCGAAGAAAAGTAGAAAAGCATTGCTGTAATATTCAAGGAGCATCTGAACCAAATATTAAAGCATTAATATTTAGCCTGATAAGTCGATCGCGCACTATTATAAAAAATGAAATGTCAACATCTCTTATACATCACATATGAAAAACGTTTGTATACTATGGAAAGTCATTACCTATAATATTATATAAATCTTAGAAATCATTGTCTTATATTTTCGATACAAATCTTGATTCATATTATAATTTATACCTATTTGTATGGTTTATTTATATTTCTTATACAATTTCCATGCGTGATTATTTTGGTTTGGTTTAATTTTTAAGTGCTGGCATAGTTCTGTCTATGCTGGATTCTAATACTGCTGGTATAGTACCGATAATTAAGTCCATATTTTCATATATATAGGCCTAGGGCCTCGCAATTTCTAGATCTGCCTAAGGCCTCGCAACTTCTAGATCCGGCCCTGTATATATATATATATATATATATATATATATATATATATATAAATTGACGATTGGTTAGGTTAAGTCGAAATATTTTCGTTAGTTTTAACGTTTTATTTGATGGATTCATTTAAAAAAATGTCTCCTAAAAATCCTAGTGTAGTTTACGTTCCCCAACTTTGACCTAGTGTAGTTTGGGATCACTTTAACATATTGCTTCCCAAAGCATTCGGGAAGCAATATGTTAAAGTGATCCTTCCTGGGAAGCAATATGTTAAAGTGATTAACACTGGGAAGCAATATGTTAAAAAGAGAAAGGTTGGTTGGTTAGAAAGAGGTTGGTAATCTAGACTAACTAACGAAAATATCACGACCTAACCTAACCAATCGTCAAGGGCGTACAGTTGACCTAACGATTGGTTAGGTTAGGTCGTGATATTTTCGTTAGTTAGCCTTTTGAGGCTAACTAAAGAAGGCTGGGGGCCCTGATCTTCAGGTGATCCAAATATTTGACATTCACAAAAAATGGCAAAGCATAATAAGTTAAGTTGTCCATAAATTTACATTTTCTCGACTAGTTAATCTCTAAATATTATAAACTATTGTAATGTAACTGTAATTGGTTGTGTAATGTCTATTTTTGGGAAGCAATATGTTAGTGATTAACACTGGGAAGCAATATGTTAAAGAGAGGTTCCTGGGAAGCAATATGTTAAAGTGATCCGTAGTTTGTGTCCCCTTTTGTGTCAGGGGGACGTAAACTATACTTGCTCCTAACTTTTTGCCTGACAGATTACGTGACCCACAAAATAATAAATAAATAAGTAATAGATATGAATGAAATTGTATGAGTTGATCAGGGTGAATCCTTTGCCTCAGGCAGTGAATGTGGAGATCTCACTGCGCATAACCATCGATTTTCCATTTAGTGTTTAATTTAGAGAGAGACAGGAGTTCAAAATATGATTGGTAAACTTCTAGCCTTCGTGATGAATGTACAGTTGCGCTCATTATTCTTAGAACACTCTTGAGGACAGATAGCAACACCTGGCGTATATTTGTTGTATGTACGACAAACGGTCGTAACATTTTATGAATAAATCTAGGGTTCAGCACTGATTGGTTGGTTGACTCATTGCTAAATGTCTTTTGAACATAATTATTTCCATTCATCACTTTGGTTTACATATTACTAAGGAAACATAAATGAATAATTAAATATAAATTCAAGAGGGGGATTTTATATTAACAATAAAGTGAATAAAAAATTGTTTTGTAAAAACTAAAAAAAACCTTCGGGCGTGATGACAATGTTTATGGTATTGGCAAGCCCGTCATCCTGAACGAACAGAGCCGTTGGTAGGCATTATTGCGCCCTGGGCAAATTCTAGAGTGATTCAGTTATTTATTTATTTATTTACATTTAATATTGAACATAGATTCAGGTATTATTTTGTATTATAACAAAGACAGAGCAAAAACCTGATATATATATAAATACGTATATAGGCGGTTTATGAATGAAAAAACAATGTTTTGATGCATGTAAAATTTTAATAACATTATGACATTACCAGATTGATGGGTATCTGTAGGCTTCATACGTCACTGCTTAGAATATCTCCCAATTGGCAAATGGACGACAGCTGAATGGATACTACTGGTATGGCATTGTTATATCAGGAGCAAATGCTATTTCTAGGTCAGCAACACTGATATATCATAGTAATAAACAGCCACTGAGAGAAATATTATTTAGAAACGAAAAATGTTTTGTATTGAGGCAGCATCATAAATGCATATAATTGTTTTGTATTAATAAGTTCCATGTTAGAACTTAAATGTTGAAACACTGCAGCTGTGACTCTTGCCAGCCTCTCACCTCAAAGGAGAGAATTACAGAAAATAAAACTATTACAGTGATTCATATCAATAAACATAGAGCCATTTAAGCGATGATATTTGACAATAGGTGTTACACATCCATAATTACCATTGTATTTGAGAGATATTTAACACATGAATACAACGAATTTAATATCTTGTCTAGCCACCGTTGTTGTCTATGACTTGCTGCAGTCGATGTGGTACAGAAGCATATTTAATACGCAGCCATGCTATCTCAAAAAGAGGCCATTCACTTATTACGCCCTGAAAAGTAGTGACTCACCTGAACTGAAAGCAGAATTCCTGAAAATCCGGCAAGATTTTATTTTGAAGTTTGAGTTTGCAGAGAAAAAAATCGAGACATTTTAGACAAAAGTGGATGGGGGGGTATCCTTTGCTTACTGAAGAGGCAAAGAAAGTGATGGTGCCTTTTGCGACAAGTTATCGTTGTGAGGCAGGCTTTTCAGCAATGATGGTCATAAAGAACAAACTACGAAATCGGCTGCACATTGAAGGCGATTTACGTTACGCCTTGAGCGAAACTGAACCCAGAATTGAGGCGTTAGTTCAGCAGAAACAGTTGCATCCCTCGCACTAGACTAGTAGTTGGTGGTGAGGCATTTTGTTTGCTTCCTATGTAATGTTGTAGCCATTATTTGACCGATATCATATGTGTTTAACTTATACATAAGGCACTGTATATATAGAAATATACGAGTATTATGTTTATAAAATTTGAATAATTATTCTCATAATAATAATGATTGGGGTTGTTTAACCTTCTTCGCAACATCTAAGGTCATATGACGGAGGGGACCTACAGCTTTACGTGGGATCCGAACCACGGGTCGCTACATAATCTGGACACGGAGGACGGTCTCCCATCCAACTACTACCCAAACCCAATGTCGCTTAACTTCGCTGATCAACGGGAAGCGGTGTTACGACATTGGCTACGACGTAGCTCAATTATTCTCATGCTCAGTAAAATTAAGTTTCCTGTGCTTTTTTGCAGGGGGGGGGGGGGGTAATTTCCATGTGGCGAGTAACCAAAAGGGATAATCACAAAAAAAGTTTGGGAACCGCTGGTGTAGCAGCTTAATGACCATTTTCCAAACTGTTTCCGCATTCCAACAATTCCACCTGACTTTTAACATATCACGTGACACCACATGATGTCATGACAGAGGTGTTAACAGGTATGGTGACTGAGAATAAGCTCACACTATTCCTGAATCTCATCGAAGCAACTACTCTGCAGAATGGGAAGAATCATCGGCATGAAGGAGAGCGGGCTGTCTCCAACTCAAATTGCAAGATAACTTGGAATTTCTAGGAACACCACTGTTTATACTCGTACATGGTTGAAGAAGTGACAGGAGGAAGGGAAACTACGAGATCACCACAGAAGAGGGAAGCCTCGACTGACAACTGCTGCGGATGATCGGATGATCTGCGACGTTGTCGAAGCCCATCCCTTTACAATGCTGTTACCATAAGGGAACAATTGCAGCTTGATTCTTTCGGAAATGACAGTAAGGCGGCGGCTACATGAAGCTGGGTTACACCATCGGACCACGACTCTCAAGGGGAAGCTAAACCAGCAACATCGATAAAATAGATTTCGATTTGTTCAGCACCATGTTGACAAAGGACTTGACTTTTGGAGCCGAGTGATATTTACCGATGAAAACACCTTTTCCTCCACATCCCAAGTCATCCCATGCCGTCTTCATTGTTGGAAGGGGAATAATACTCGATATACTGAAGAGCACATTTATGAGGAAGCACGTAGCGGTCATGTCACCTGTAACATGTGGGGATGGATTCATCTGTATGGTGTAGGAGAGCTCACCAAAGTAGAAGGGAGGTTTACTGCAGACCAGTATATTGAAATTTTCGAAAGGTTATGTTTCTTTCTATGCGTGTATATGCTCTGCCATTTCCTGAGCGAATCATTTTTATGCAAGATAGGTCCCCAATTCACACAGCACGGATTGTCACACGCTGGTTGTCTGAGCAAAGAAATATCGACCTTCTGGATTGGCCAAGTAAGGGTTGTGACATGAATCCCATAGAATCCCATCGAGAATATATGGGCCAGTATTGTAAATGTGTGGGAACCAGCGGAGGAACGAACAGCGGACCAGCTTTTACAACACATTTTTAGTGAGTGGGAGGTGCTGAGGAGGAATCAACAGCTGGTATATAATCATGTTGCTTCTGTACCACATCGACTGCAGGAAGTCATAGACAACAACGGTGGCTGGAAAAGATATTAAATTCGTTATGTTTATGTATAAAATATCTAACAAATACAATGGGAACTATGGATGTGTAACACCTTTGCAAAATTGTCAAATATCATCGCTTAAATGGCTCTATGTTTATTGATATAAATCACTGTAATAGTTTTATTTTCTGTAATTCTCTACTTCGAGGTGAGAGACTGCCAAGAGTCACAGTTGCATTGGTTCAACACTTAAGTTCTAACATGGAAGTTATTAATACGAAACAATTATATGCATTCATCATGCTGCCTCAATACAAAACATTCTTCGTTTCTAAATAATATTTCTCTCAGTGACTGTTTAATACTATGATATATCAGTGTTGCTGACCTAGAAATAGCATTTGCTCCTGATATAACAATGCCATACCAGTAGTATCCACTTAGCTGTCATTCATTTGCCAATTGGGAGATATTCTAAGCAGTGACGTATGAAGCCTACAGATACCCATCAATCTGATAATGTCATAATAGGGTGTGTCAATTTGGGAGGTGAAAATTAAGTTTTGCCAATTCCTTCACTGAGGGGTTTTAAAAATATGTTTTTGGATGTGAAGAATTCAAATCTGCTATTATTTTTGTGATTGCTCAACACTTAGCTTGGTAAATCTACGTTTGATTAAAAGCACATAAATTGCTCTCGGAAAACAACATTTATTAATTTTAGCTTCTCAAAATGTCAGGTAATGCTATAAAAATTTTAGTTTCTCTGCATAAAACATATCCTAGTAATCATAAAACATATCCTTGTAATCATAAAACAACATTAGAAAGTAATGACATCCGTAAAAAAAAATATTTAAACAACAAGTTTCATTAAGTCTTGCTTTGATTCGTTCTTGGACATCAGCCGCCGACTTGCTTCTTGGCCTCTGATATAGCCCTCACGTTTCTCATGTGTATACACCCTGCCTGCTGCCTCTGTGACTTGTTTCACACACCTCTCTATTGACTGAGCATGACAGGGCCACTGTGGAACTTGCATAGGCTTGTCAAAGAACTTCTTTACTTCCGCTGTAGTCAGTTTACATGTCAAAGGAGGTTCAAATACCCCGTCAGACCAGTCTGTCAGCTCCAACACGGAAGAAGCACTGGGGTTGATGGAAGGTGTCTTCCTGGGACGTACAGAAAGATCTCCAAGTGTGTCATCATCTCCACCCCTCATGTCAACAATCTTTTGGACACCAGCTCTCCTCTCCTCACTGTCATCTGAGCACAAGAGTGTCTGGATTATCATTTCGCTGGATGCATACCATGCGGAGCGCTTGATGGTTGGCAAAACAGCATCCACTACAGCCTTCTCTTGCAGCCTAACTAGCCGCAGCTGAAACAAGATGTGGCGTGGGCCTTCCACCCAAGAGTGTTTTACTTTGATGTTGAACCAACAGGGGTAGTACACACCAACAATGTATTCCACTATCAGTCTTAAGTTGTTGAGGGTTTTGCCTTTAAGGCCATGTTTTGAAACCCATATGCGACAAAGCCTGTTTGTTGTTGTCAACCACCTTGAATGGCTCACTGGACCAATTTCAAGAAGGGCCAGATCTGTGGGAAGTTTCTCCTGTCCTTATGGCCTGTGTGATCCTATACCCGTACGCTTGATCAGTAGAGAGATCCTTTACGACATTGTCACTCAGTGAAGTAAGAGGCTCTCCAATTGAGAGTTTGGTGAATGAAGGATCAATTTCAAGTTCGGTTGCAGTGTCTAGCATCTTGCCAATGTTACCTGTCCACTTGTTGTTAGACAAGGTCTTCCCATCCAGTGCTGTGATCAAGTGTCGCAGGGGTAACTCGTTAGTGTGGAGGGCACAAACCAACCAGATCAGCTTACTGCAAAGCTTGACCTCTACCCATTGCATGGAACCACCCTCCCAGCCAGTGTTAACATTTGTAGAAGCACCTCCAATGGCCTGCAGGCTTTTATCAATGCCCTTCTTCTTCATGAAATCTACAAGATTATCAGCAATAACTTCAGCAGGTTTTTTTCTCGTTGAGCCTTTCTCAGGAGTGAAGTGGTAGAGATATCTTCCACCTGGCTCACTGCACACAGAATAATGCTCTTCTTTGATGATGCTGGGGAACTGACGATCTGAATTGTCTGCTTTCAGCATAACTTTAGTTGTATCTTGATGGCCGTCAAAGAAGATGCAGTCAATTTCACCCTTCTTACAAAGATCATGAAATTCCTGATTCAGGGATCTCATAACTTTTTCTTGGGCCCTCTTGACTTTATTGTGATCAACTACAAGTCTCTTGTCTTCTTCAGTGATCAAGCCAGCATCCATAAAGGCAGCAGTGGTGATGGCAGCTGTGGCACGCAGGCCAACACCATATCTGATGCTATGCATAGCAACATTAGGTATTTCTACAGTAGTGTTGTACTCTGGCTTTTTATTGGAAGTTGAAGACGTGCTTGGTATTTCTAATGTCACTTCATAACTTCCATCCTTTCCATCTTGAGCATCAGCTATTTGTTCTTCATTTTCATCATCAGAGAAAATTATTTCATTTGATGGCATTGAAACATCCTGCTTACTTGTCTGCTTATATTCAGCAAGCCTTCTTCTTTCGTCTTCTTGCCGCTTCTGCTTTTTGACTTGTCTGTTGTGCTCAGGTTGATCTGGCAAGCCAATCTGATGTGGTCCAATAGAACCAGACCTGTCTCTCTGACCTTTAATGAAAGCAAGTTCCTTCACAGGGATCTTCATCTCCCTAGGGCATGTACAGTTAATGTGAGTTTCGTTTTTGCAACCAGCATCTGCAAGGCAGCCAAATTCAGAGCAGAGAACAATTTTACACTTGCAACTGAGGATGTCAAAAAGCTTGTCAAGTTTTGCAATGAAAGCCTCTTTGACATGTAGCTTTCCTCTCCCAAGAGATATGTTTTTGGCCTGCTCCCAGCTCTCTTGGATCTTGTTTAAGATTGTGACTCGTGAATTTACAACGGGGGCTACAAAAGAACTGTTTGCTCGTTCCCACTTTTCAAGCACTTTAGGGTAAATGTCCTTTGCAAGACTGGCTGCTGGGTAGTTTCTCACATCCTCACCACTTTGTTCTCTTAGCAGTAGCCCATATTTCAGAACGTCTCGCAGAGTTGGGAGTTCAGAGGGCAACAACTCTCTACCAATTCCAATTAGGTTGCTCATATGTGTGAATGTCCCCAGTCTTGTCCTCCTTTTAGAAGCCATTGTAGGTCAATTCCCACTGGTTAGGATGGTAGCACTGACGGACAAGTAATCTTCAGCACACTGATGAATATGTTTCAACCTGTGAAATAAGCAAAAACAGCAGTGCATTATATATACAGCATATATAATTATTAATATAATAATTATTATATAATTCCACAAAAAAGTCAAAAAAGTCACTATTTTTATGTAGCTTCTTACCAAGCAAAACTAAATTATATTAAATTAACAAAAATATCTTTAGAATTCCTAAGTCATGCTGCAACTTTTTAGCACCCCTCATATTTGGAATTTGAAAGTTGAAAAATTCGACACACCCTAATGTCATAATGTTATTAAAATTTAATATGCATCAAAACATTATTTTTTTCATTCATAAACCGCCTATATACGTATTTATATATATCAAGTTTTTGCTCTGTCTTTGTTATAACACAAAATAATATCTGAATCTATGTTCAATATTAAATGTAAATAAATACATAAATAAATAAATCAATTTGGAATTTGCTCAGGGCGCAATAATGCCTACCAACGGCTCTGTTCGTTCAAGATGATGGGCTTGCCAATACCATAAATACTGTTATCATGTCCGAAAGTTTTTTTTAGTTTTTACAAGACCATTTTTTATTCACTTCATTGTTAATGTAAATCCCCTTCTTGAATTTATATTTTATTATTCATTTATGTTTCCTTAGTAATATGTAAACCAGAGTGATGAATGGAAATAATATTGTTCAAAAAACATTTGGCACTGAGTCAACTAACCAATCAGCGTTAAACCCCAGAACTGTCGTGCCCATTCATAGCATTTTGAGTTTGTTTCTGTTTGTTTTGGTTTGATTTAGGTGTCTGTTCAGAATGTTTGCAGGTTTTTTCCCTTCTTTTTGTGTATTACACATGAGGGTAAGATGGTCAAAACTACTGCAAATCTTACAATTGTATTTCGACTTTAATTTGCCGTTTAACTTTTTATGCCCTGATGCAGTGCATTTTTTGCATAAGTTTAGTTGTTCACAACGTTTTGACCTTGCTGTAAAGTCTGTGTATTTGGGACAGTATTAATCTGGAAGCCGGACCTCATGACCCAAAATTCTCGGTTAAAGTTTTTTCTCTGCTGATTGTTCATCTTTGGGGTGTATATAATGAGATCCAGGGGTGTGTGGAGGTTACACCCTTGGGCAATTTGAGATATACAAGATTGCCACCAAGAATACGAAAATATACCCGAAAATCAGTTTTCGGCATTTCTTCACAACCACACATCATGCAAATACAAATAATACATGCTTTTCTATGTTTTGGGCCATGGAAAATCTAATTTCATGATCATTTTAACTGTAAGGTTGATTAAAATCAATATGGCGGCCATATTGTCATTAAAAATGTATTTTACACCGCTCAATGGGGCCAAGTATTATACATATCAATGTTTAAAAAACCACAGAGGCCAATCAATGCATTGACCCTTTGGATTCAGAAAAACACCCTGATGCACTGGTGAACGTAGTCACGGGTAAAGTTGTCACACATCCCTCGGTGAATGTGTTCAGTGCAGTAGAGCTGGGGAAAGCACAGATGGAATCCTTTGAGCAGAGCTGGCCAAATGGATTTCATGAACCTATTCCTAAATTTGTCAACACAATGTCATTAACACGCAAGCATATCAAGCTGGATGACAATAAAGTCTTTGACACTGAAACCATTTATGCCAGAGCCATGGGTTTGCAACGCAGTGCCCGTAATCTCGACATAAATCAATTGCTCTCTCATGAGCTAGCCCCTCATCCATCCTCATTGTTTGATGAGGCTGGACACGTGCGTGAGGCAAAGACTAAATCAAATCTGAAGAAAGCACTAAAGGTGCATGTATCAGGAAGGCTTGCACTGAACAACATTAAAGTCGCTTTTCTTGATGGTTGCGCTGTTCATTGGGTGGTGCCATGGTCTGCTAGTGGTACAGTGCAGGACTATTTGGATCTGTTCCGAAGCTACATCGCCAATCAGCTGAGGAAGAATGATGTCTACCTTGTGTTTGACAGGTAAAAAGAAGGAAGCATCAAAGAGTCCACGCGTCAGGGTAGAGATCAGGGAGCCAGTAGAGTGTACTCATTACGTGAATCTACTCGTCTGCCACCACAAAAGGTCATCCTGACTGTTTCCACAAACAAATCCCAACTCATTAATCTCGTCTGTACAGACCTCATTTCGCACACAGGTGACATCGCACCTCATAAGCTTGTCATAACAGGAAGTGACTCTGTGCCTGTAGAACTCGCCAATGGAATAGTGATAAGACGACATGACATGGCTACAACCCAAGAGGAAGCTGACCCTATAATCGTACAACAACTGGTTAAAGCAGGTAGTCAGGCAACTCTTGTGGTGGCAGATGATACAGACATCTTCGTTCTCTTATCACACTTTGTGTGTAGTGGGGATATTACTTGGCCCGTCATGATGATGTCTCCCATACAATGCCGGGCTGTGATTGACATCAACGCCACAGCACTCAAGCACCATGCCATTATTCCTGACTTGCTGGCTGCTCATGGAGCAACTGGTTGTGATACCGTTGCAACTTTCTTCGGAATAGGTAAGGGCGTAGCCTTGAAGGTTCTGCGTTCTGGTGCTCATCGCCTCAACTACTTAGGGGACACAACCAAGACCATGCCCAATGTTGTAGACTAGGTTGAGTAGTTCATTTTGGCTTGCTATGGGCAGTCGCGATGTCAGTCGATGACAGAAGCACGTCTACTGTAAAGGTATGGTCCGCCAAGGTGGGCAAGAGTATGGCTGCTGGTGCTCCAAAAGCACAGACTCTGCCTCCCACCAATGAGGCATTCCGGGAGAATGTGGCACGAGCGCACCTCCAGGTTACTATATGGCGCAACGCACTTGAGTTGGACCCACCCATTCTCGACCCAACTACACACGGTTGGTCAAAGGAAGACGGCTCTAACTGTCTAACTCCAACAACAGTGCCCAATGACACACCTCTGGCCCCAGCAGAGTTACTGAAACTCCTTAAATGTTCGTGTAGCAGTGAGCAGGCCTGCAGCAGTCAGCGATGTGGCTGCAAGAACAATAGCTTAGCGTGTACAATATTCTGTGATTTCCAAGGAGGCAATGCGTGTTACAACGAGTACACTATACAGGTACAACAAATTGAGAATGATGAGCTTGCTAACAGTGACTAATGGATAATAAACATTGTAATTTTTATTTTCATGATTATATAGGGGTTTTTTGAGATGCTACTGTTGCAATCTGCATTTGTGTACCTTTGTATTGTTAATTAATAATTGATAGAATTTTTGCTATATCAATGTTTCTGTATTAAACGGCAATCAACGGGAATGGGTATAATGCTGAATTGTGTATTATGGTAGCCATTTTGAATTTTGTGTGCTGGAATAATAATATAGTATTGTAAGTAATTAAAATCCATGATGTTGTATATATGTATGTGAATCAGTTTTATCATAAATCTATACTGAACGATGTCACTATTTTCTAATAAATGTGTTACTCAAGTTATATGTGGGTATTAGTGACCATTTTGCGGTAAATATGGCCGCCATATTGTTTTTTATCAATCCTAGAGTTAAAATGATCATGAAATTAGATTTGCCATGGCCCAAAACATAGAAAAGCATGTATTATTTGTATTTGCATGATGAGTGGTTGTGATGAAATGCCGAAAACTGACTTTCGGGTATATTTTCGTATTCTTGGTGGCCATCTTGTATATCTCAAATTGCCCAAGGGTGTAACCTCCACACACCCATGGATCTCATTATATACACCCCCAAAGATAAATAATCAGCAGAAAAAAACTTTAACCAAAAATTTTAGGTTAGGACAAAAATCCTGGGTTGGCTTTCAGACAGGGTTGTTTGGTTTAAACCATTTGGTTTAAGCCAATGGTTTAAACCGTTGTTTAAATCATTTTAAAAAAACAAAAAAACAAAAAAAACAAAAGTATATGAAGAAGAAATATAAGAATACAGGCAACCTTGCATTCATATTTTGTGCATGCATGTATTTCCATTAATCTAAACATAACCCCACTTGCATGATGGAGATCTATCAGGGAACTGTCTGACGATGTTCAGAACAATGTCTCGATGTTCATGACTGCAGTATCATCTAGTGCTGCAGTTGAAAGAATCTTCTCTGCTTTTGGACTGGTACAGTCCAAATTAAGGAATAAATTAGGAGTTCATAAAGCTTCTAAACTTGTATTTATTTATAAATGCTTTAACAAATAGCTAATGTGAAATAAATTTAGAGGCTATATCTATAAACTTAAAGGCCAAAGAACAATATATTTTTCTTTTGTTTATTTTTCTATTCAGTACTGTACCATACAGTAAAGGATTTTTATTTTTTTAATATTTGTTTAGATATATGCACAAAGCAAGTTAAATGTTTATTTTATTTAGTTTATGGTTAAACTATTGATTTCTTTCTTTTTTCTAATTGTCAGCAATTAAATTATATGAGAAATACTAAACGTTTTCAATTTCTTCAATTTATATATATATATATAGAAGCCTACAGGCTGTATATTAAAAACAAAAAGAAACATGGTTTTTTTGGTTTTTATAAAAAAAACAATGGTTTTTGGTTTTTTTACCAACCCTGCTTTCAGACTATATGTAGTACTGTGTTTATTGCTACAACAAAATTTGCATGTTATGGAGTTAGACTCAGAAGTAGTTACATTAAAGTTTTGTGGATTTGGGGTCTTTGAGTCTTTTCCTGTAACTTTATTTTCTGCAAATTGTTTTTTGTGTTTGTATTTCAATGTAGCTGGTAAGTTTTGAAATTTTCTGTTAGGTTTTTGGTTTTCTGAATTGTTGGATTTTTCTTGTGTTGTATTAAATTTTGGGGGTGTGTAACTGGATATGTAAAGTGCAAGTACATTTGGGAAATCTTCTCTTAGCTTAATAAGGCTAGAGTATATGTCCGTTGTTCTCTGATGAAATATAGTTTTGACCCTAGAAGGGAGTTTTTCAAAAACAACATCTTGAATGACCCATGCTGACTCTATGATGTTTAAATCATTTTTTTTAAGTTGTCCCATGAAACATTCAAACTCGCAGTAAAAGTCATCGTGATCATCATAGTTGTCTTTTGGGGTCCGCATATTCATTACTTTAAGAGCCAAGTCAGTACACTTTCACCCTTATTCATGTAATTTTTGTTAAGTAATTCTATTGCCACAGCATAAGAAGTACCTATGGCTGGCAGTGATTCCACTAATCTTAAGGCAGGGCCTTTCAGATAGTTCAGTAAATAACTAAATTTATCAACGTTTGTGTTGTAGTTTTTATTACCTATAAGTCTATGAAATTTTTCAATAAAAGATTGAAATTTGACTCTGTCACCTTCAAAAGTGGGTAATTCAAGTGTGGCCAGTTTAGATTTTAGTTCATTGCCCTCAGCCTTGTTGGGAGAGCTAAGTGAAGCATTTCGGATAGCTTCCAAGAAACTTTCATTGGTGTCTTGTTTTTTGTACTCATCAAATTGGTTTTGAATTTCAGAAATATAGCAATCAACTTTTTGAATGTAATTTTTATTGTCCAATAGGAGAGTAGAATACTCATCATCTGTTAGTTCAAGTGTGTCATCAATTTCTGTAATTATTTCTAGTATGGGAATTTCTTGTTTGTAACGAGTAATAGAATTTAATGTTGTTTCAAGCTCATATCTTGTAGGTTCTTCCTGGTAGTAATCATTGTACAGTTTTGTGATGACACCATTACGTGCTGATTTTGTTCTCATTAATTTTTTGTAGCTTTGAGAGGTCTGTTTTTGAGGTCTGCGTTTTTGTCTTCTTGGTCTGGATTTTTTAGTCTTTTTTCCATGTCTTCCATAATTAGGCTGACCATACGTACCGTTTTGAACGGGACAGTACCTTTTTTTTATGGGTTCTGTATGGGTTCTGTCACTGAAGAATAATTGTAAGCTCAATAGGTTTATGTACTTACTTTTTCATGAATACAGAATATTACATAACCCCCGTCCCTTTTTTGCCATCCCAATGTCCCGTTTTTGTCTCAAGGAAATATGGTCAGCCTATCCATAATTGTTGTTAGTTTAAAGTCCTGAGTTTAATTTTATGATGTTAAAGAGTCTTATGAGTAAGTTAAATTGTTGTAATAAGTTTTATATAACCTACATCACAGGTTAAATTAAAAATTTAGTGTTTTTTTCGTATCAAAATTTTCCATCGCTGATTCATGAAAATTACTTCAAGAGAAAAAAATAATGAAAATACAAAAATTAGACGTCTGAAGACTTTGCAAAGTAAGCGAATTTAAGACAAGGATTTATATTACTTCAGCCAGAGCTACCTAGTGACGAGCATTGCTGTAGACAAAGAAGACATATTTAATTTTCCTTCAAGTTCTGCGTGCAAAACTAATAAGATAAAAATAATAACACAAAAGAATAGGCCTGTTCTTTCAGGTATTTAGGCATAGTGAATTGCCTGTATTAATTAAACTGAATAAACTCCTTGCGTAACCCTATCGCAACCCTATCGCTTACATCGAAAGAGAGGAGCGATAGGCAGCCGCGCGCCCTACAATCAGAAGCGAGATCCAATGAAATAATAAGGTATGGTAGTTTCCCTTTTTACCATTAGGTAGCGCTAAATACCGAAGGCAAATAAATTCAACATTAACCAAAAAAAAATACTTAAGGTCTTTTGAAGACCTCCACAAACACGCAATTTTTTTTTTACAAAAAGACGTAGGGTTTTTGCCATCAACTCGGCATCAAGATCTGACGGAAATTTTCACCGGATCGCCAAGTTGATAGCAATCATCCCATAAACCTATATAGTTTTTTTTATACCAGGTGTCGCTATCTGTTCTCAAGAGTGTCCTACGAATAATGAACGCAACTGTACATAGTTATTTCGTGTCGCAACAATGTGAGTAATAATTAGAAAGAAGTAGGTGAAATGAAATGAATTTAATGGTATATTATGAGCTAAATAAATTACTAAAATGGTAATGAACTGTTAAAATTTGTAAAGTAAAAATGAAATTTGAAAACTGTTTTTTTGAAATCTAAGAAATTATGAAAATTTCGAAGATTATAAAAAAAGTTCGAAACGTAAAATTAAGAATAAAATAAAATATTAAAGTTAAATAAATAAAACATACTAAAACATAAAAAAAGAATTATAAAAATTTATAATCATTTCAAAACAAAGATGAAATAGAGAGGAATGAATATCTGAAATTACAAGCCGAGAACTGAAGCTCCAATATACCTGATTACTCGAGTTACTCTTAAATATTTTCTTTGGAAATAAACAAATGTAGGAAAAGCTACACGCTATGCGTGTTGTTTCCACTAAACACTAACTTAAAAACTCGCTTCAATAATCCAACTTAGAAAACTTTGAAAAATATAAGATTTAATATATTACAAATTTCAACTGCCACAAGGGAAATTATTTGCCAGGCAGTTGGGTGATTTTAAAGCCTTTTTGAAATCTGCTTTTTATGGAGCTGGTGGATTAAGTATCTATTACATTGCCTGATGTAGTCATCCACAAGTGGAGGGGTGGGTTTGCAGTCCTATGGGTTGAGGGGTCAAGCATTTATACACCAACTTGTGGTTTTCTTAGCGATGATCCCATCATATTAAAAAGTAATAACACCTTGTAAATAATATAGAACTGCATGTAACATTATAAGGAGAGATGATAATATAAATATATTGATGCGACGTGTTTCTTAGGTTCGTTTTTAAAACACGTTTAAAAAACAACTGAAATTAATTTTTTTTTAAATATAAGCCTAAAAGTAATTAAATAATGTAAAAATACTTTTGACATATCTTAGGATCAGATTAACTCTTACTGTTGCCCAAGAAATAGTGGTGCAAAAATAATTGGTAGTTTCTCTTATTAATTATTATGTATTCAATATACAGTACATCTCCAAACTGTCAAGATGACCATTATTTATCACTACAATGCGCATTCGATGCTCAAACTCCATTAGATCATTAGCAAGATGCTCTTGAGGAGTGCATTCAGTGACCTCTGTTTCTTTGGTGGATTTCTACCAGACTACTGGGTTTATCACAATACGCAAGTGTTTAAGTATACTGCAGATAAAAATACAAAGAGGTTAAGTAAGGTGATCGAGATGGCCATGCTATCGGTCCACCATGGCCTATCCAGCGCCGAGGAAAAGTTGCCCTTTCGAAAGTTGCAAACAGCAACAACATATTGTGAAGACATACTATCTTCTCATATCAACTTCAATAGACCTTATTTGAGAAGGAAAAATGTATGTAACGCGTTAAGTATAGTTTCCTCCGGTAGAGGAACAGAGTCGGTTTGCACAATGTCGACATGCATAAAGTCAATGCTAAATAGTTAGTTCAAGTTAGGTCTGGTTAGGTTAGATTAGTCAATTTCATTCAAAAACCTGAATTGCGTTTTGAAATTCGATTTTGTTCATGTAACGCGGGGTAGCAGAACATTGTTGTTACAAAATTTCTGAACTTGCATAATGTCAAATGTCAGTTGAATTCATGTTAAGTTAGTTTAAATATATCAGGTTAGCTTCGATTGTGTTAGGTTACATTATGCCCGGTTAGGTTCGGTTAAATTAGGTTACATTATGCCTGGTTAGGTTCGGTTAAATTATGCCCGGTTAAATTCGGTTCAATTAGGTTACACTATGCCGGGTTAGGGTACGCTAGGTTAGAATAGGTTTGGTTATGTTAGGTTAAAATATTAAATAGACTTTTCACTTTCATTTGAAATCCATATACTTGCATAAGGTCGAGATGGAATAAGGCCGACTTGCATAAGGTTGAATGTCAACATTATGAAATTCAAGTTTGTTCATATAACGCGATGAATGATGGTCATCATTTGAAAGTTTTCTAAATTTGAAGTCTGAAAATGTAAAAAATATATATTGTGTATATATATTAATTGATTAGAAAAATCTGACTAATTACACAGGCCTGCGATGGAAATTTTTTTTTCATAATTTTAGCTGTTTACAATGTATTTTTGTGTGCTGAATTCGAAAAACACAATAAAAATGTCATACGACACAAAGTTATTTCACAAATTCGATTTTTTTGTGAAGCGACTTCGAGAAAATGCCAGATTTCCGGAAATTACTAGAAACTTCTAAGAGACTATAAGTACTGGGTTGCCAAGCCATATGAGTCAGTTGTTACTCAGATTTCATGACGTGCGCACAATGATTCATCAGAAGCGAATTTTTTCAGTGATTTTGAGTTGTTTTTTGTGTTTTATATCAGCGAACTAGCCTGTTTTGATAGTGTTAAGAAAGCCTTATTTAGCCTTTATTAAATTAAATTCAAGACTCTTATTGTGTTCTGGGTACTGTAGTAAGTTGTGAATCATGGCTAGCCGTGGATGTGTCAACAGTCCCGACAGCTTCTGCTACATATGCGGGGAATTTGTGATCAAGAAACATCAAAGAAACGTAACAAATTTTATTAGGCAAGTGTACCATGCCTACTTTGGAATGAAACTAGGAGACCAAGACAAACCATGGGCACCACACAAAGTTTGTTTTTTTGCGTAGAGGATCTAAGGAAATGGTGTAAAGGCAAAAAGAAAGCATTCAGATTTGGTGTGCCAATGGTATGGAGGGAGCCAAAAAATCACTGTGATGACTGCTATTTTTGCTCTTGTGATGTTAAAGGCTATAACTCAAAAAATAAGAAAGCCATATTCTATCCAAATCTTCCATCAGCTTTTCGACCTGTTCCTCATGGGCCAGAAGTTCCAGTTCCGCTTCCACCAGAAACATTGGAACATTTGCCTAGTAATTCTGGTTCAGATACTGATCATGAAGAATTTCAGTGTGATATAGGAAGTCAAGACCCCAGTTGTTCACTCAATCTGAACTAAACGATTTAGTGAGAGATTTGGGATTATCCAAGGAATCTGCTGAACTCTTAGGCTCCAGATTAAAAGAAAGAAATTTAATATCAGCTGGAACATCGATATATTTGTATAGAAGAAGAGAAAAGGAGTTTATTCACTACTTTTCACATGAGGGCAATTTAGTTTACTGTAGTGATATTGATGGTTTGGTACAGGCATTTGGCATTGAGTACAAAGCGGATGAATGGAGACTTTTCATCGACTCTTCTAAAAGAAGTCTAAAAGCTGTTCTTTTGCACAATGGGAACAAGTATGCCTCTGTACCTGTTGGTCACTCAGTACATCTCCAAGAAAGTTATGAGAATTTGGAATTGGTTCTTACAAAGATAAAATATTATGATCATCACTGGATGATTTGTGGAGACCTTAAGGTATTGTGCATGCTTCTGGGGCAGCAGGGAGGATATACTAAGTTCCCATGTTTCCTTTGTGAATGATAGCAGAGCAAAGAGTCAACACTGGGAGCAAAAACACTGGCCACGAAGAAGATCTCTAGAACCTGGAAGCAAGAATATTTTGCGTAAAAATCTTGTTGACCCAAAGAAAGTACTTCTACCACCTCTTCATATAAAACTAGGCCTTATGAAACAGTTTGTTAAGGCATTAGAAAGAAGTGGAGAATGCTTTAAGTACCTCTGCAAGAAGTTCCCTAACCTATCAGAAGCAAAATTAAGAGAAGGTATTTTTGTAGGCCCAGACATTAGAAGACTGCTGTCAGATGAAAACTTCTTGTCTACGATGACTGAAGTAGAAAAAGAAGCTTGGAATTCCTTCAAAAGTGTGGTTACTAAGTTCCTTGGGAATAATAAGGACCCTGAATATGCACTCATTGTTGAAAACATGCTGGAGAAATTCAAAGCTTTGGGATGCTCAATGAGTATCAAAATTCATTTCTTGAATGCACACTTGGACTTTTTCCCAGAAAATCTATGTGCAGTAAGTGAGGAACAGGGAGAACGTTTCCATCAAGACATTAAGGAGATGGAAAAGAGATACCAAGGCCGGTGGAACGTTAATATGATGGGAGATTATTGCTGGATGCTGCATCGTGAAAATCCCGAAGCAGCGCACAAAAAGGAAATGCAACAGGCGCAGCTTCACTGGCAAAAGAAAACGGGACTACTAAGCCATTCCACTAATTAAAGATGTAAGTATCCAAGTTTTATAGTTTTTTAAAATAAATATATTCAGAAATGGTCAGGAAATAAGTTTCATGTGGTAATTCTTCACTACTTATTTTATTCAGTAACATATTACAACATAAAAACGTCATAGCAAATTGTGAAAAAACTATACGTGATGGAGCAAATCTGAGGCCGCCGTTTTTGGATTTAGCACCCCAAATTCCTATAAAACCAGCATACAATTTCAAAAAAGTTTTTAGGACCCTCAATTTTGTAGGCCTGTGTTATTATTGTTGAAACATTGTTCCTCGAACACCCTAAGGGTCCCTGTGTTTTACAAAACAGTCAGCTATATGGAAAACTCAAGTTTATTTTTCCAGGACAAATTACAGAAATATATAAAATCAGGAAGAAACAATTATTTTTTTAGTGAAAAACTGTTGTAATGTTACAGTTTTACGGTTGAAATTATTTTCTCTTAATCGTAATCTCCATATGAAAGTGTCAATCTATGTTTATCAATGAGATACCTGTGCTTGCTTTGCATTTCCTAAGCTTCCTACAGTATATTCGGCCGAATGCACTAAACACAGTAACACATGTAAGCAGTTAGTTTCATTGTTTTGTTTTAATTGCAACCATTGATGAAAGCCCAATTCGCATAAGTATGAGGTTGCAAATGGAATTAAAACTTTCAATGTTTCAGATACCTGTTCTGGATACTCACTTTTCCATGCTATCCAAGACGTACATAAGTTTTTTGGTGGAAATCACAACTGCAGGGGTTTGTCAGAAGAAAATTCAATCAATTTATCGTGTAGGTTTCCTGCAAGTTCGACACAATCTACCACCCTTCCATTGAACGGATTAAGTATCCACTTCTTAGCAACTTTCTGTCGGTACATGGGAAATAGTTCGGGAGGTGTTTTTGCCGGCTCAAGTATGCAGCATCATCATTTAGGGAAGCGGGATCGCAAATTTTTTATGTCAAAAGGGGGTCGCAAGCACAAAAAAGGTTGAAACACCGCTCTCGGGCCTAGGCCAAACATTAATTAATACGAAATCTTTTATAATTTTCGCACGCATGCTAGATATTTTTCTTTGTTTTTATAACATTTAGTAATTGTTTTACTGGCTATATATTATTATTATTAAGCCCATGCTGTAGGCCTGTAGGCCTAAGTTTAATTAAAAGGAAGTGTGTGTGTGTATATATATTATATATATATATATATATATACCTCCAAACACCCCAACCGAAAAATTCTCAGAGGCCATTTATAACATCAGAAAGCTAATAAAGGCCATAAGCCCTCCATCCCCAATATAATGATCTGCGGAGACTTTAACTTCTCATTTATAAAATACAAAAAGGTGAATAGGAATATATATATCTCCACCAGGACAAGGGGGGCACAAGAGAAGACCAGGAGCAAGCAAAAATGTTGATGGCTCTCACAAATGAGTTTATGCTGACACAGGAGATAACAGAAAATACCAGAAAAATAACTGCCTAGATCTGCTATTCACGAATAACACGAACTTGATTGCTGATATAAAAATAACCCCAACGATTATCTCAGACCACAACTTAATCGAGATACCAAAAAATATGACGACAACATTTAAAGACAATACACATATTGAGGAAAGAAGCAAATTTGAGGCCTTTAACTTAAACTTCAAGACTATAAATTGGAAAGCAATCAGATCACACATGGCCTAAATAAAGTGGAGAACAGTTTTAGAGAATAAAACAACTGAAGAAATGCTAACAACCTTGGAAGTAAAAACGATGAGAATTTTAGAAAAATATGCTCCGAAATCACAGCCAAAAGGAAAGAGGAGCTGGCTAGAGAGGCAAAAGAGAAGAATATTCCGCAAGAGAAAGAGAGTGGAGGCGAAGTTAGCCAACTGCGGAGATAATACCAGGAAAGTAATACAAGAAAAACTGGGGGGTATCGATAGGGAAATACAAGCCCTGATTAAGGACCATACAGAGAGGGAAGGGGAAAAGGCGATAGAAGTAATAAATAGGCTGACCATACGTACCGTTTTGAACGGGACAGTACCGTTTGTTTTGTATTTCCTGGCCGTCCCGTCGTTTTAATAAAAATGTCAATTTTTTCCCGGTTTATGTACTTACTTTTTCATGAATACAGAATATTACATAACCCCCGTCCCTTTTTTGCCATCCCAATGTTCCGTTTTTGTCTCAAGGAAATATGGTCAGCCTAGTAATAAAGGAAAATCCAAAATACTTCTATAGCTATGCGAAGAGGAAAACAAAACCGCGCGCTGCTATTGGGTCCTTAAGGAAGAGAAATAATGAACTAACCGACGATTCAAAAGAAATATCTGAAACATTGAGAGCCCAGTATGAATCAGTTTTTAGTACCCCAAAAGGTGACAAAGCGATACCTGAGATAGATGCATTCATCGAAGAGAAATTGCAAGGAGAGTGTTGTATAACAGACTGATTTTACCCCAGAAGATGCAGCTAGCGCTATAGGACAAATGAAACCACATTCAGCTGCATGTCTGGACAATTGGAACGCATTATTGATTAAAACTGTAAAAATGAAATAGCTACACCTTTATACTGGATATGGAGAAGATCCCTAGACACTGGGGAAATGCCGAGCATCTTGAGAAGAGCAAACATTGTCCCTATATATAAAGGAGGGGACAGATCTCAAGCAAAGAACTATAGACCAATGTCACTGTTGCCCTTCACCAAAGTATTTGGAAGAATAGTTAGAGAGAAAATTTATGATTTCTTAGAGACACCGGAAAGATTAAACGAAAATCAGCACGGATTCCAATCAGATAGATTATGCCTATCACAATTAATTGAACACTACAACAATATCCTAGATGCACTTGAAGGCAATGACAACTACGATGTCATATACACAGATTTGGCTAAAACTTTCGACAAATGTGATCACGATATAATAGCACATAAAATGAAATATATGGGAATAACAGGCAAAGTGGGAAAATGGAACTACAACTTCCTTGAAGAACGTCTACAGGTTATCAGACTTCAAGGTATATCATCATCAGAATCAGAAGTACGCAGCTCAGTACCATAAGGGACAGTACTGGCCCCACTTCTGTTCATTATCATGCTAACAGACATAGACAGCGGAGTAAACAGCAACAGTATAGGAACATCCTTCGCAGACGATACAAAGATCAGCAGAAAAATTAGCAATGTAAATTAAGTGGAGGCCTTGCAGAGGGACACGAACAAAATATACAAATGGTCAGAAGACAACAACATGACATTTAACACTAAGAAATTTCAGCTCTTGAGATATGGTAGAAAAGAGGAACAGACTGCATATTATGTTCCAGATAGACAGGAAATTCAGAGAAGCACGAAAGCGATCGGTCTGGGTAATAATGACCGATGATGCGAAATTCGAAACACAAAATCAGATGGCGATAAATAAAGCAAAAAGAGTCGCGGGACAGGTACTAAGAACGTTCAAAAGAAGGGACAGGACAGTAATGATTCCCTTGCTAAAAACACTGATTTTACCAAAACTTGAATACTGCTCAGTTTTGACGTCCCCATATAAAAAGGAAGAAACTAATAAACTAGAAGAAACGCAAAGACATTTCACAGCCAAGATTGATGACTGCAAAGAACTCAACTACTGGGAAAGACGCCGTAAACTAAATCTGTACTCGCTGGAAAGAAGAAGAGAGAGATACACTATAATCTACATACGGAAAATGATCGAAAAACTGGTACCAAACCTGAAACGAAACCCAATTACCATTCAAACAACGATGGAAAATAAGAAAGGCAGAATGTATAGTGTTCCAAAATTAAAGGCCCGACAAGGGACCTCCTCAAGCTTGTCGCCCTCCTCTCGATGTTGCAATGCATTATTGGTCAATGTTGCAAAGTGGCTATGCAACAAAGGGGTAGGTTGTTATGCCCTGAATGGGGGGGTATGCATTGGAGGGGGGTTATGCAACATCAATGTTGCAAGGCTTATGTAACATCAATGCTGCAAAGGTGGGGTAGGGTTATGCAACAACTCAATGCTGCCAAGTGGGGGAGGGGAGGGAGCTTCGTGGGGAGAAGGGAGGATGAACTCCCCCAAAGGGGTAGCCTTAACCTAAGAGAGGAAGAGAAAGGAGGAGGAGGTCTTTGGGGTAGAAGCTGGGATGTCCTCACCCCCCCAAAAGGAAACCTAAGCTAAGCCTTAACCTAAGAAGGAAGGAGGTGTTCGCTGGCTGGAGCCAGACGCATTATGAGCGTCCAGGGCCCAAGCAGCTGTTATATAGAGGATCGTGAGTTGCCAGATATCACTTATTTATATATGGAGTGGTTACCAGATACCACATTTATTTTAATTTTTATTTAGATGAGTTGTCAAATAATGTTTTTATTTATATATGAAGGGATTACCAGATACCTCCATTTATTTTATTTACCTGAGTTGCCAAATAGTGTTTTTAATTGTTCAGGTATACCTTATTAGGTTGAGTTGTCAAATAATGTTTTTATTTATATATGGAGGGGTTATCAAATACCGCCATTTAATTTAACTACTTATTTATTGAAGGCAAGATTGACTTTCTCCTTAATTTTGTTCAGCAAGAGAACTAATTATTTAAACGATACCCAATATTAACAATAAAAGAAATATACTAGACAATTGGCTTAGCAAAAAGAAATCGTTCATCTTAATATTCATTATAATTAAATTTCAGAGAAATTAAAGTAATTGATAAAAGAATTAAATGAGAAGTCTATATATTCTTTTATATTAAACAATAAATTTTAACAAACTTACCGTTCTTTGTTCAGTTTCCCAAATTTTAGCCAACTCCCAATATGAAAGCATGCAAGCAAGCATCCCTCACCATGCATTTTTCTTACTATTTGCAACATGAATAAAATAAAATGAAAATTTAGTGATGGATTCCGTACCATGTTACGGATTTCTCGTTTAAACTGTAGGTCTAAGGTGGTTCAAAAACAATGCTACTTGACATCTTGTACTTTAGAACGGCTGCCTTTAGCGTATAAAAGCACATGTCAGTACAGTGATTTACTCTAAAGCCAAACTTAAAATCTCTATTTACCTTTGTCGTTCCTCTGTATATACAGTATATATATATATATAATATATATATATATGTATATATATATATATATATAAGATGTGTCTTCTCAATTTCATACATTTTTTTTCGTTCATCTTAATATTAATTCATTCTTTACAATATACAATATACTAAATTGAGAAATTTATATACACACACTTATATTAAATTTCCCATATGAAATCAGGTTTAATAATATACAGTAGATATACTAAACTGTATATTAAATTTGATAATAAACAATTTTAAATATTCTATAAAAATAATATTCATTTTACCTATAATTCGAAAGACAAGGAAGGCATACGTTATATATATATATATATATATATATATATATATATATATATATATATATATACGCTTAAAACTCGAAGTTAGCCCAAAAGGCGAGAATGGAATGTAGGTCAAACCACTTCTCTCCAAAACTGGTTTTTGTGGTACTTCACTTCAAATATTGTTTCGATTATTGCCATTATTATTGAAGTTAAAAACTGAACTTACATAATACATAAGCATCACTTGATTGTTTTCCAAATTATTTATAGGCTAAATTAACCTTTGAATAAGTATCGATTTTCCTTATCATATTTCCATGTGTAACAACATATATATATATATATATATATATATATATATATATATATATATATTAATTGGAGTTGTTTAACCTCCTTCGCAACATCTAAGGTCATATGACGGAGGAGACCTACAGCTTTACGTGGGATCAAAACCACGGGTCGCTACATAATCTGGGCGCGGAGGACGGTTTCCCATCCAACTACTACCCAGACCCAATGTCGCTTAACTTCGCTGATTTCCGGGAAGCGGTGTTACGACATCGGCCACGACGTAGCCCATATATATATATATATACAGGGTGGGCGGAAAGTAGCTCCCTAATTTAAATTACATATAAATTATGTATAAATTGTGATTGTATTGTTATATTGTTATGGTGTGTTCTCTAAAGTGGTACAATTGTAACGGTAATCTTTTTTCTCTAAAGTGTTCTCTTTGTGTTCTCTAAAGTGGTACAATTGTAACGTTCATTTTTTTTTTCATTTCAGATTGAAGGGTAACATGGCTGAGCGTTTAACACTGCAGGAGCGTGCCCAGTTGGCGGCACGGTACGAAGTTTGGCAATCTGTCGTTCGAGTTCAAAGATGGTGGCGGGCCATTCACGGACCACGTGCCCAAGTGGACCCGAAAACAATCAAGAACTGCCACTCGAAGCTCATGACCACGGGGTCTGTGGCAGATGTTCGAAGATGTGGTCGCCCTTCGACATCCAGGGCCCAGGAGACGGTGCAGGCAGTTCAGGAAATGTTCGCACGGAGTCAACGAAAGTCAACTCGCCAGGCAGCTCGGGAAAGTGGACTCTCCCGCTACTCAGTGCGAACTGTGCTGAAGAAGGAGCTGAACTGGCGTGCGTGGAAGCCGCATTACTGCCAATCTCTCTCGGACGAGGACTGCGACATTCGCATGGAGTTCGGGGAAATCATGCTGGCTTGGCATGAAGACTGGCCCCATCTCTTCCGCAACATTCTCTGGAGCGACGAGGCGGTGTTCCACGTCGGAGGCTTTGTCAACCGCCACAATTGCCACTACTGGGCAGGAGAGGATCCCATGGTTACCGCTGAAAAACGGCAGAATCGGTTCAGTGTAACGGTGTGGTGTGGTATGACCTCAGATCAGGTTGTGGGCCCGTTCCTTCTGCGCAACACCATGAATGCTAAGCGGTACCTTGCTATGTTGCGAAACGAGGTCTGGCCGGTTGTCAGCACATGGGAGAACATCGACGATCTGATATTTATGCAAGATGGCGCCCCTCCGCACTTCGCTCTTGTTGTCCGTGAGTGGCTGGATGCCCACTTCCCTGGGCGTTGGATGGGTCGTCGTGGTCCACATCAATGGCCAGCCAGGAGCCCCGACTTGACACCGTGCGACTTCTTTCTTTGGGGGTGGGTAAAGGAAGAAGTCTACCGCACCAAACCGAGGACATTGGAAGAACTGGAGGACCGAATTCGGGAAGTCATGTCCTCCATCCCGCCGGAGTTCCTGCTAAAGTCAGTGGACGCCATTCCTAGGCGGCTCCAGAAGCTGGTGGAAAGAGTTGGAGCCCACATTGAATTTTAGAGAAAACCTACCATGTATGCCTACCTTTTCATATTATTTCTTCTGAAATAAATGGATAATATACATATTTTTTTACCAATCCAAAATAGGGAGCTACTTTCCGCCCACCCTGTATATATATATATATATATATATAGGATGGTGCAAATTATAGTAATAATAATAATAGCTAACTCGGTTTTCCTTCTCACCGAATTGTTCATTTTGACGAGGGTCAAGCTTTTCACTCCGCCTTAGACCTTCAGTTTAACGTGGAATCCGAACTACGCTCCAGCACTGGCGGGGTGAAATTACAATGTCATCGCCCGGACTCGATCTCTCAACTAGCACCACGGCGTCTTAACCACTAGAATACTTAAGGCGCCCATTTATCTACCAACCCAAGCAGACATTCATTTTCATGAGCTAAACACAATTTAATCACACACCTACGCGAGAATTGGCAAGTAGAAAGTCAAGCCGAATACATTAATCAACGTTGAGGATCGAATAGTATGACCGCAAACATATATTTTGCAAATATTTGAAACCATCGTGGTAGAGACTGTAAGTGGCAATTAACACGCACATACATATATATATACTGTATATATATATATATATATTTTTTTTTTTTCAACTGCAAAGAACACAGTATAATTAACGTAAAGAACGACGCTTGTGTAGAAGAATGTCTTCTATACAAGCGTCGTTCTTTACGTTGATATATATATATATATATATATATATATATATATATATATACCAAATCCACAAGTCAGGAATCTTGGGAAAGCTGAGAATAGAATGACCGCAAAAAATAATAATGCACAAAAACATTCTGCTTGAAGAGATCTAGATTTCTTATTTTTCTAATGATCTTTGTATCATCGAATGTTACTGTGCTGTCTCTGATAATGATCTATGTCAGGATTATGAAGAGTAGCGGCGCTAATTTTGTTTCCTGTGGTACTGAGCTGAGCGGCTCTGATGAAGATATTCCTATAACGACTTGTAGCCGCTCAAGTTGTCCATCTCCCTAAGCAAAATGGGAAAAATTGAGAATCAAATAGCATGACCGCAAAAAATAAAAATAATGTAAAATATTGTTGTGATAGAGATGGCAAATGTTGATCAATGTTGCAAAAGGGTGAGGGATATTATATAAAGGGGTGGGTTCTAAACTGGGAAAACCGAGAAAAGTATGGGCGCAAATGCAAATATTGTCGTGGTAGAGACTGCAAGTGGTAGTACACGATATGAGCATTAAATCTACGGAGAGAATATAAAGACACAATTAGTCGACCAATCAGGACGTCCAAAGCATGGACCCGTAATATAGGTGTTACGATTGGTACACAATTTTATCATAGCTCCGCCCAGTTACATTGACAACCAATCATTAAATTTACGAAACGCCTATTAGTCGTTTGAGGTGGTGCTTGGGGGATCATGCATATAAAAAGAAATATTTTCAGCTGGGAGTCACAGTAGTTATTTTTACCAGTGAATAAACATTCCCTCCGCCACGAATCAAGAACTTTACAGTTTGCCGAATTTATATCAAGATGGTGACATTGTGGCGTTGTCCACAATTAATCTTTTTAACGCTGCTGACCTGGATGGATTATTTCCAACGCAAACCGTTGATGATATTTGCAATGACGCTCCTTACGGTCAGACGCAAGGAACTGCAGTAGAAATGTAAGTGCCTGTAATTTTATTTTTTGTAGCCAATTATTCGCGAACTTATTTAATGTGCCTGTCAAAAAGAGCACTGTTCTGGATTATTTCATCATATATATGGAGGGTTGTAATAATTCATCTCATCACATTAAAAGTGCTTCATTTAGGTATCCACAATTATAGATTAGTTTGCAATTATGCTAAGTCCTGTTTTGATTCATTGAATTTTTTTATAGCAATCTTTTGCATGTTTTAAATAATTTTATAAATTCCTTAATAAATGTTATTCGGAATTATCTCTTAAAGGAACTTCTCTGAGCGGTTCAAAGATATCTTCACATTCTAATACTCTTACTATATGTATACTCTGCATATGTTTTGGGTTTTTATTAAAAAAGATTCAGTGTGAACTAATAAATTATTCTTTCTCCTTTAAGGTCCGATGAGGATTTGACACGTGTTATACAATCTTTTCGTTTTGAAGAAACCCATGTCATCGACCTGAATACGGAGATAGAAGATTTACAGGGCAGTCAACCCAACGATTGTCACATCATTAACGAAATAATGTAAGTATTTTTTTATGTTTAGATCTTTTTCGGGGGGAAGAAGACAATGTATTTTCATCAATTTATTAAATGAAAGGAATCATGTTTTTAGTATAATAACCATCTTCAACTACAGAATATACAAACTAACATTATTGGTTAAAAAAAAAAATATATATATATATATATATATACACACACACGAACAAAACATCCTACTATAGAACGAGTACGCACAATTGGAAAACGGCTTTTTATCTGTCTGCATACCATTTCGTCGTTTCGTTGAGTGTGACACGGGTCGAATAATTTTTAAAAATTTATAAATTCTTTACCACGTGATATATGCATGAGAAATGAGAGGCAGTACATCCCACACGTTTTACTAACATATCCTTGTAGCCGGAAGGGATTCCACACAACTTCGGGGATATGCAACTGATCGAGAAATTTTACAATAACAGGGTCACTCCAGGGTTGAGTGCCGAGTGAATCAAAATAGTACATGCGGTCCCTATTTTTAAAATAGATTGCAAACCAATGAATCCCTTCATTACCAATGACATCTGTGTTCACAATAAGACTTCCGCAATCTCGCGTAGTTGGCAAATTCAATGTTTCATTCTTCGCAAACACACCGATAAATTTGGAACTTGTGATTCGTTCACTATTCATTACTCTCTGAAGTGTATTCGCATCCTTTTTAAAAGTCAGTGATAACGCCCCTAAATCTGTCTACTTCTATTAGGGCTTGTGACTCGAGGTATATTAGTACACTAATAGGTGCGTGTAACGGCTTGGCGAATTCCAATCTGACTGAGATGTTTCCACTCTGTTGTGGACTTAAGTGTGTATTTACGCTAGCAGGTAAGTCAGGTGTGATGTCAAATGGATAAAGGTTAAATTGATCAATGAATTCTTTCTGCGTTACCCAAATTCCGAACTCATCATAATCACCTGCAATATGGGCTACATTACTATATGCTTTCGCGCAAAGCGGTAACACAGCGTCTGATGAATAGTCCGTATCCAATGTTCCTCCCAACGCAACGCCATTAACGTATAGTTATATTTTTAAGGCATTTTTTTTAATATTTTCCATTCACCGAATTGTGTTCCTGCATTCCATTTCATATCCTTTTAGGTAGATTTCCCAGGGCTATGTTTTCTATCTGATTCGATGCCAATCCTGCTGGCACCGTGTACAGTTTGAGCTGTACTCTGCTAATTGAGTATTTTACTGTGGCGTGTAGTAAATTTTTCTCAATTTCTATTTGTTTTGTTGAACTTAATTTCACTCGCCGTACGCGGAGGTATGTCTCCATAATGTGAACCACAACGGGTTTTGCTCCCTCTTCTTGATCAGCATCCAGATTTAAACAGTTCTCAGGATTCGCGCGGGTGAGATTTATTTTCATATCTACCCGATTCACAAGCAACTTCTCCTGCAATGTGAAATCTGTATGGAGGCGTCCAAAACACTCGTATATCTTCTTTTTAGAATTTTTAAATTTGTCCTTTATACTACTTGCGTCTTTAGCTTGATAATATCCCTCGGCACTTAAAAAGGTATCTTCCGCTTCTTTGGAAAAGTTGAGGACATTTCCAGATAGGCTCGTAGGTGATAGTACCCTGTTCCTACCGATATGTTGACCTGATTTAAATATACGTCACACTGGTTGAATAAGGAGTGCAGAAAGTTTGTTTCAGGGTATACAGCATATTTGTCATCGCAGTCCGTTCCATCAGAATGGGCTATACATAGTTTAACGTACATGTGCACACAGCTTGGATCAAAAAAGTAAGGGCCTGAGCTGGGTATCACGAATTCTATAGGGGCACTCGGGGAACTAATTGTGTTTAAAGGGTTAATTGTTATAAAGTCACTGTGCTCAGTAGAAACTTGAGTTGGGGGCATGTCAAAGAGGGACAGGTCAGATTTACAACATTGTGAACTACACGGATGGATGAAGCGTACCATGACGCGTTAGAAATAGTGCCTCCTCTCTCGACAAGTAGTAAACAAACTATGATTCATGAGATCAATGTCCTTAGCTTATATCAGTCAAAAAATGGTCAACCATAGGTTTCATTCGCTTAGAACACTTCTTTTTTGATATCCTTTTACGTTTAATGCCACGTGATGGTAATCCCTTCTTCCGGACAGTCCTCTTCTTCTTCCCACCACCACGCATTTTTCTCTTTGCATCTTTGACGATTTCGTCCCGTGTACTCTTTAAATGTTTTTTTAGAGCTTCTTTAGGTTTAGCCCCAGCCAATGTCTTCCGTAGTGTTAAGACCTGATTGTATCGCTTTCTTTTCGAGGTATCTGGCACCCCTCTTCAGCAAAGGGACAGCCGTACATAGTATGGTTCAAAAAATGGATCCAAGTCCACTACCACGCTGGTATCTCACCCCTCGATAGACTCCGAAAGGCTTTCTGTCCATTATAACTCAGGGCGTTGAAAGTGCAGCTTCACTGTTAAGCTCCCATCACCGAATGGGAAATATTTTCTCTCAATCGTTCTTATATATATTGAGATATTGGTTATTAGATTAGTTGCGACATTCAAATAATAGGGTCTGTCATATGTAATACTCAAACTCCTTCCTCTATGGTTGGGAATGTGAGCAATGCGCAGCGGCGTGCCTGGGTATCCCCAACAAACTGTTGCTCCACTTTATTGCTGTAAATATAGCACATGTCTAGGGGTGTATAGCCAGCAACCAACTTCTCGAATTTCATCTGATACATTAGGCTGGACAAGTCATGTTGTACCTCGTGAAATATGTCTCTTTGGAAGGTTGATTGATATCGCCCCTAGGTCATAATTTTGAACACTCTTTGGTCTTTAATATTTCTGTTAGCCTTTGATTTTAGGATTAGAGTATGTGCAGGGTTTCCTTTGTTTACGATTTCTTATACTAAATCAGTCGTAAGATTTGAGTTTTTGAAATTACGTTTAAGTCTCTCACAACATCCTCAGCCGAACCATAACGACCTGGACCTAGTGTTACTACTGTACTGTAATACCGTGCAACCTCAGTCCGGGCGATAAGTATAGTTTCATCCCGAGTTACCCCGGCTTTTTCAGTCATCAATGTCTCTAAAAATCATAAAAACGGTATCTTTATAATCAATATTTAAAAAGAGGGTGTGCAGCTGAATTTCACGTATCCCCACCTCATACGAATCACGACGCAATTCACTGGGTCCATGGAGTTCTGTTACAAAGTTGGCTAGTGTGTTGTTAGGGTGTATAGACAGGGACGAGGAGGACGGGAGTGTGACGTAGAAATGGTTAGGAGCCATGTTGCATACTATTTAAGTTTCATTATTGCATCAGCTTTTATATAGATATTGAAGCTTTCTGGATACCCTAGCCATTTCACCAGGTGCATTTTTCTCTTTCCTGAACCTTTGCTTCCTAAAATTTTCTCAATTTTAAACACATCTTTTCCTAAATTAAATGCCACTTTCTGCAACTCCTCGCGGTAAAAGACTCCTGCGATTTCTTCCCCATTCAAATCTTCAACGTAATACATCATCTTACCTATAGATCTCATAGCCCTAACTTTAAAAATCTCACGTGTCCATCCTTGCTCAAATCCCTTCGCGAATTTATTTCCCGAACGCGACAGCCTTACATAATAATTGATTTTGAAACGTGCAGAGTGTGGTGGTGGTGGTGGTGTTCCATCTCTTCTCACCTCTGGGCGTGTACCTCTTTCTAAAAATTCGTTAGGTGTTGTCCCAATCGTACGGTGGTGTGAGAGGTTGTAGGATGAGGCCAATGATTCCAGAATGTCTAGAAATCTGTATGTGTTTTTATGTGTAAAGTAGCGGTGCATGCATTCCTTTATGGTACCTTATGTATAGAATTGGTAGTGTAATAGCTGATATTAAACTCTGTCAACATGTTCTGAAAAGCACGGCCTATAAATTCCTTCCCCATATCCGTACAAAAATAGCCAGGAACCCCATTATGAATAGAATGTTGTGGTAACCATCGTTATACACTGAATATCTTTGCATTTCTGTTAAATCTGTTTGCCAAATAGAGTCAATCGAAGCAGCTGCTGTCTAGGCTGTTTTAAACCTTTTTCTCACAGGCTTATGAAGTGTATAAGCGTCCTGCTCCCGCAAAAATCTCTCAACATCTTTTTCCCCTACTCCGTAAACACTTCTGTACAGTCTATCTACGCCTCCGTAGGAGGCTGGGTTAGAAATGTCATAATAATGTCTTCTTAATATGTTAGCCATTTGCGTATTTTAGAGGTATGTGGGTAGGGTTGACCGTTGTTTAACCTCTTCTTTCTCCTCTTCAGAGGCATTACCGCCGGTGGTGATAGCGTCTTCAATTGTGTCACGTGCGACGCATGTTCCAAGTCTTTTAACCTGTTCAGATTTCCTATCATTGTTTTGGAGACATTTATTTGGTGTAGTCTTGCTTTAATATGCTTCCATCCTGATGGTGAGGGCCTATCCCACTTTCTCACCAGATCATGGACGATGTCTACGATATTCGATCCCTGTACCTTTGCTCCTTCCACAATGATCCCACCTGTATCGGTCCACTGTATGGCGTGGTCCTCATTCAATAGATTATAAAGACTTAAACCTTTATTCCTCAATGTATGTGGGAGGGTGCTTTTTAATACATGCTCGATATGTTGTGTGGCCGACCCATTAATCTTTGGTTGGTCAGCTCTATCGTCGGACACAGGTCCTATGTCACCATGTCCATCGTTCCCCGTGCTGTGCCTAATAACCACGGGAATCTCTGTCGGGTTCTTATAATTTTCGTACTCGTGAAGAAATTTCTGCAGAGCTTCTTGGTATAAGATTCTTTTCTCATCAGGTGTTTTTTCACTGTTTAATAGGGTTAGCAATTCGCTTTCCATTCTTTTAAGCCTGCTTTTACGGGGATCTAGATCCGTGTCTGGATTCTTTGAACTTTGCAGTGAAGCATACACCTCGTGTGGAATCACTACCACTTTCTTCATTATATTAATCTAGTCAGTAAAGGACCCAAAACTGAAAATAAGATGGGGAGGAATGACCCTCCTCTTTGTACAATAATTCGTTTTTTCTTCCCTACAGTTTGACTTTTACGAGCGAGTGCACGTATTATGTTCTTGTAACGGCGTAGGCGAGCCTTCTGAGGTGGTTTCATTGATACATTGCAATTTATAACGTTAAGACAGATTTCACAGATGCATTTTAAAAAGTCGGAGTCGATATTTTTAGCAAACATCTGCTGCATTGCCCGGGGCAGTCGATGATAGATTTTTATTAATTCATGGTATTTCTTTAGCCTCTTTGTCATTCTGAATATACACCGTTTCAGGCTCGTTTGGAATATATTCGTTCTTAGAAGCACCCTAAACGTGTTTCGCGGATGAAGGTCGCAAAGCAAATATCCGTAACGCGGGCTTGTAGCTTCTTTATAAACTTCCAAAAACTCCTTACGCTGATTCGGGAACATTTGATTGGCTAATACCCAATTTGTGATACATCTCTACGTTGCGCGAATAAGACTAGATATTGTGTATTTAACGACACATCGCGCATGTATCTATTTTTGAAAAATAGATTCTGATTGATGAAGAACACGCTTATGTTAAGATGGTGGGAGAATACTGTAAATGTCTCGGCAAACGTTTTATCCATCTCCAACATGAGATCGTCAATTACAATGACTGTATGTTCATTTCCCTTTAACGAATTAACGTCATATACACCTTTGTGGAACAAAATATCATCTTGGTACTCGTTGAACACTGATTGATACGTCGAATAGCACCATATAACTTTATGCACAAATTTTGAGAACATCTCCCTTTTCTTTAATGATTTTAAGCATAAACACAGTTTTACCACATCCTGTAGGGCCAGATATAATACATGTGGATGGGCTCGTGAACCTGAATTTTTCTACAGAATCCATTTCTAACACGTCACACTCCTAAGTGGGTCATTTACAAAATATAATAAATATTTAAGTGATGACCCTTATATTCTACAGTCTTGCTTTTCTTCTCCCACAGAACCGTGAATGACGATGAGGTACAGCACCCCATCATCGATATTACAGATGACCCCGACGACAGTGTAGTTGTGATCACAGAATCCATCCCCGCTGACGAATCCTCACCAGCGATACCTGTAGCACGCGCCATTCAAAGCGGAGGCATGATGAAGAGCCCACACGTCAGGTATAAAGCGCGCCAGGATTGCGCCGGTTGTTAGACCCCAGTAATAGAGCCCAACCTTCTACGTCTTACGACACAACCCCCACAATAGTACCTTCCTCAAATATACCCCCTTATTCCTGTTCAATTCCGGGTACATCCTCCACAGCAGCTTCTCGTTCTGTTGAGGATGGCATAACATTCGAGTTGGTGCGCACCGCTACCCACCCAGCCTTGACTAGAAATCGGTATATAGTCAGGGTTGATCCTAGATCCATGTATAGCAATGGTGTTGAACACGGACTACGGCGCATAGTTGAACGTATTGTAGAGTTTGCCCTTCAGAACCGCGACGAACGTGAAGTCAGGACGAGGCTGTCCTTCGGATTCGGGTCAGATGACGGAGATGTAGATGATTTTTGGGTAGTAATACCGTTCAGACGTTTGGCAGCTGAAGATATAGAGTATATATTAGGCCGTATAATGCAGGCCTCTCAAAGTAGTATAGCCTTCAATATGGACAACTTCACGGTAAATATTGACCGTGTATTCCGTGTTGCGGGTCATAGTGCCACACCTTATACTTAACTTCAATTCTCAGGCTATTTATAGACGGCATATAAACGCCGATCGTGGTTGCGGCTTTATAGCAGTAGTCTTGGCCGTATGTTTACTGTACTAAATACACGGGTCAAAAACATTTGGTTGCCTACGGTAGTGGAGCGTGCCCGTAAACTAGCTGTAGACTGTAAACTTGATTTGACTGTAATATGGGTCCTGAAGAGCTGAGAAGGGTAGAACAGGAAATGAATGCTCGTATAGTTGTATTTGGAATGGATGATCGTCGTAGACTGTGTATTTTTAAAAGCAGTGTGAGAGATCGTACAAGACCCCTACTTATTTTAGGCTGTCAGGACAACATATCTACCCATCCGTAATATAAGGGACCTTTACGCGAGTTATGATAAAAGTCGAAAATATGGACGACATCATGATTTGTGTAAGGGATGTATCGAGTTTGCGGATGATATAGTGAAACATTGTAAAGATTGCCACATGGTATGTGAGCAGTGTAAAAGCTCCAAATGTGAAAGCCGTGTAGTTGAAGCTGAGAAGAGGGATTGTGATGTGTGTAGACGCACATTTTTCAATAATAACTGTTTTGAGCTCCATAAATCAATTGGCACGTGCAGGAAAATGAGAATCTGTGAATGTGGTATGTTTCATATGATGGATAATTGGGGAATTTCAAGCATAAATGTGATGAAATTCACTGTTCTACATGCCATGAGAAATATAAGGCGGTTGTAATATAAAGCAAAAAATAGCCCTTGTATAACTGTGTACTACGATATAGAAACATACACGAACGCTGAAACCAAAGAGGTTATTCCACATTTACTTGTAAGCCAGACTATCTGTGATGAGTGTATGGAGATCGAGTGTGATGAGTGTCACAAATGTGGTAAACGGACAAACGTTTTTAAAACGAATGCCCACGATAGCCCTGTGAAACTCTTTGTGTCCTATATTGTCAAGTTAGCGGACAAGTTCAAAAAAATGACTGTGTATATTCTCGCCCATAACGGGGCAAAATTTGACACAGTTCCTTTATAAGGAGTTGCTTGAGCACGAGTCATCTGAGATATTTACAGGTGATCCCTTGAAAAGAGGCAACAAACTAATACAGATGCAAATAAGAGGTAATGTACAGTTTAAAGACACTTTATTATTCACACCTTGTAAATTAGCAAAGCTACCCAAGGTGATGGGCGTAGCCGCTGAAGTTTCAAAAGGATATTTCCCTTACACATTCCTCACTAGCGAAACTTTAAATTACGTAGGACTACCTCCACCCAAACATTACTTTAACTATGAATGTATGAGTACAGATGAACGTGAAGATTTTGACCGATACTACAACAGTTTTAATGAATGTAATCCTTATAATATAGCTGATGAATGTGAGCGTTATTGCGTGAATGATGTGCGCGTGCTTAGAGTATGTTTCCAGGCCTTTAGAAGGATGTACATAGGCCGTTTCAAATGCGATCCGTTGCAAGTCGCAACCACCATCGCCTCATTATGTTTTACGGTGTTCAAGAATAACTTCATGCCTAAAGACACCTTAGCCGTTATCACAGAAACAATCCCGCAGTTATGGGCACAAGGCTATTTACTGGCTCATACACCTACAGCATCAGACAGGTGTATACATAAAGCATGCCCGCAACACGGGGAAGTACCCATTAGGGTTAATGGCCATGTTTTTTGGGTTGATGGTCTAAGTGAAAACCGTGCCACTGGTGAGAAGATTGTGTACTCCTTTAACGGTTGCTGGTGGCACGGATGCCCCCGTCCTGAGTGTGGAATCGTAGGAGATATCCACGATAGATCTCGTGCCGACAGTCTTGCGTGGATCCGCACCCGCGATCAACTTATAGGCTCCCAGTTCACTCACAAAGTCTTGTGGGAGCATGAGTATGATGCACGGATGGAAACAGATGGGCAGTACCGTGAAGAAATAAACACGATCAAACGTTCAAAGGTGCTGGATCCTCTCAAATGCGGTGATAGCTTGTTCGGAGGGCATACAAATCCCTTCAAGCTATACTTTCCGCCTACGGAGGGCGTGAAACTCCATTACTACGACTTTTGTTCTTTATATCCCTACGTGATGAAGAACAATCCGTACCCCGTGGGTGCACCTGAGAAACTGTTGGAACCTGATCTGCCCACCATCGAGGTATTCTCAGCAAATTTGAACGGGTACTATTTCGGTCTTTCTTTCGTAGATGTGCTCCCCCGACGCGATTTATGGATGCCGATTTTACCCGTCGTTATCGATCACAAGCTCATGTTTCCCTTGTCCGTGAAGTGCGCAGAGGAGAACAGTGGGGAATGTAATCATACAGGCAACCAGCGTAAGATCAGAGGTGTATATACAAGTCCAGAGCTAGATCTAGCTGTTCGCCATGGCTACAGAATATTGAAGATACATGAGGTGTGGAGGTTTCAGAAGCTACCCAACCTTTTCATGCCATATATAAACGCTTTTTTTGAAAGATAAGGTCGAAGCATCAGGGTATCCTCGAGGAGTTAATACCGAAGATGAAAAATCGGCCTATATTCAACGTTACCATGACCGTGAAGGCATACAGCTTGACCGTAAAGAACCCTGGCAAGCGGTTTAGTGCAAAGTTGTGTCTAAACAGTCTTTGGGGAAAATTTGCACAGAATACTGGCAAAGGGAACGTTCATTTGGCACAAAGTTATAGTGAGGTCTGGGATTATGCCAATGCTCCCAATAAAGTGGTCATGGAGATCGTGAATGTAGGTAATACTTACATAATAAAGTACAACAATACCGAATTGGCCACAGATACCTCACTGGTTACAGACATACCTGTAGCCAGCTTCACAACGGCCTACGCACGCATCAAACTTTGGGGCCTTTTGCATTCTCTAGGGCGGAGGGTTTTGTATGCCGATACAGATAGTGTGGTATTCACAGAGAAGGAGGGTGAATACATGCCTCCTATTGGTGAATTCCTTGGAGAGTTGACTGATGAGATCAAGGATGAGTATGGAGACATCGCATACGCCGACTCTTTTTTCTCAACAGGGCCTAAAACTTATGGGGTACGGGTGAGGGTGGGGAAGGATATGAAATATATCGTGAAGACTAAGGGTATCACGCTCAACCAGGCGAATCGGCGGGTCGTTAACTTTGATTCGTTGAAGGATCTAGTGTGCTTGGATGATGATGAGGGCGACCGGCCGCCCCAACTAACTGTAGGTACCCACAATTTTCGGGCGCAGAAGCTGGGGGGCGTGAAGGAACTTAGGGGTACAAAGGTGTGCCGTAACACCTATAGGAAACGTTACCAGGTGCCTGGTACCTATGATACCGTACCCTTTGGATACCATAATCTTTGATATGTCTATTGTTAACTTATTTATTACACGTATTTGTAAATATATACACCTTGAATATTTCATTTATTAAATATATCGTGTTTCAATTAGCGTTTCACTTTCTCCTTGTGTGTGTGTGTGTGTGTGTGTGTGTGTGTGTGTGTACACAGGAGAAAATTCTAAGCTCCGTCCAGCGTGTGTACAGGAGAAAGTTCTAAGCTCCGCCCACTGTAAGATTGATCACATGACTCCTGCTACTACCTGGGCATATCTCTTCCCTGCGTGCTCAGTTGATCGCAGTAAACCCTGGATCTCAGACGTGTATTTTCCCGCGTAGACAAAAAATAGTAATGGCTACCTTTAAGATTGCGTGTTCGACGTTTATGAAGTGGTATTCGGCAAAGTGCCAAGGTGTGGCGGATACTGAAAAACTCCCTATTCCACCCTCCTTTGATACTTTTACGGCTACATTGAATCGTGCGAAGGAGCAAGAGGTACAAATACTCTACGGCTGTTCTGGCGAGAGCATTGCAAGATTTCGTGGTACAAGTGATGTATTGAACCATGTTGTAGGACTAAACTTTATAAAAGCTTACATATACCGTGAAGTAGAAGAAAGAACACGTGCAGAAGAGAAGCAACGGATATGGATAGTGAGTCTTGTTGATGAGTGGTTGACAAGCGATATTGTCATGTTGCATCATACCGAGTACTCGTACCCTGCGACTGAGAATGTAAATCTTGTCATCATGGAGAATCTTAAGTATTTTTACCACTATATTAATATATATCATGACGAGGTTTATAGTGAGGTTGTGGCTAATGGCCTGTGTGAGTTTTTAACAGACTTTACAGACGAGTATCGATTGTTAAACAAAAAGGAAAAATATGGGCATATGTTTCTCTCAAATAGTGCGCCGGATTGTGAAGATGTTTAGTTTGTGCAAATGAACGTCTGGTGAGTGATGAAACATTAAAACCGATATTGCTTCATGTATCGGAAAATTTCTCAAAACATCTGCCCAATATAATGGGATACAAGTATTCTCTTACATGTTGTGGCTAAAGGTCTGCCTGAGTATTTAACAGAATTTAGAAATGAGTATCGCATGCTAAGCAAAAATGAAAAATATGGTCATATATTTTTCTCAAATAGTGCGCCGGAGTGTGAATAAAATGTGTTTAGTTCGTGAAAATCACCCTATGCAAAAATGTCTGGTGCGTATTCTGGGGAGTGGGAGTGATAAAACATTAAAACCGGTATTACTTCATGTATCGGAAAATTTCTCAAAACACCTATCCAATATAATGGGATACAAGTAGTTCATGTTGGAACAGCGCCGTACACGTTTCATTAGCTTATGGTGTGACTCACTCCTCCCGTCGAGCCGATCCGTTGTATGTGGCTCATAGTCATCTCAGAGCTTGAACCGATTGGACGTGCGCTCCTTGAATACGATGGAACTTCCTTTGAGCAGCATTCTCAACGCCGTATACGATGTGTCCTTGACGAAGTCTTTGCGCGTGTTCAGGCGTAAAACCTGTGCCATTAACTATGTACTGGAAAAGACTTGTAGACAAACAAACAAACGGAATGTTGTTTATTTAAGTGTTTAGGAGATGAATAGAATCTTCGTGGTAGTTGAGAAGTGGAGTGAGGATCGTTATAAAATTCCTGCAGGTGTAGGTACAAGATTAGTGACACCCCCTCATATGCCGTTGTTTGTACCTTGTGTATAAATAACGATCGGCCATGCATTGATATACGGCTGATGTGGAAGAATGCTCCTGATAACAACGCTCTTGTCCCAACGCAAAAACGTTTCATCCTCGACAGAATGTTTGAAATTGTCGGATTCCGCAAGCCTATATTAGACGCGCGAGTTACGGATATGCTTTATTTTGATACGGTTCTTGAATACGCATACACCACTCTGCTCGATGGGTTTACCGAATGTAGGAGTGAACAAGGCGAGAATGGTCTAGAGCTGGATGCTTATTTAAAAGGTTTAGATTCTTTGAAATATCATGAACTTTGGCACAAAGCACTTAAGCGGTACATGGCTGAGCTCACCTTCACCGTTCACCCTGAAGAACTATTTCTTTATATAATGAGCAGCTGTCGTAACGACTTAGAAGATTATTTCAACTGCCGCTATGCAGTGTAAAGATGAGTTCACGATTGAAAAGCTCGGGTCGGTATAAATATACCCTCGATTAGAGAGGAGTGTTTATAAACTTGTATTTAATAATGATGTTGTGGCTAACGATGACCTCTTTGTGCGCGCTTTTGATTTTATTCTAGCCGTATTTAAAGGTAACTTGTCAACCGGTTGTAAAGTGGGCACAAAAATAGTACTGAACGATATGAAGGCCATTTATATAGAGTATAGGTCTCCCTATAACTTGAGCGGTGAAATAATATTAAGCCGCGTTTACTGCGTAGTGCAAAGCAATAATGATATGATTGTAGACTCGACTACGTGTGAGTTTAGTGTTTTGCGGAGTAGAACAAAGTGAATGTGTTTTGATGAATTTTTAATATATTTAATTATTTAACATAATTTTCTGTGTGTATATACAATGTGTCCGTAAAGTCATGGTGGGATTTTAAATAGCTATATTATTGCAACGAAACATGATAATGAGATGAAACAATGCCAAATTTAAGAACAACTCTCAAAGTTGTATCTTGTAGTTAGTCTAGGCTAAGCTTAACCTTTATCTCGTAGTTAGTCTAGGCTGTCCACATGCCTATGTTGAACATGAGCGTAATAGCCCGAAAGTTAATGTGTGGTGTGCTCTAGCACGAGATCGAGTGATTGGCCCATTTTTCTTCGCGGAACCCACTGTGACGTCACACAACTACCTCGCTATGTTGGAACATTTTGCAGTACCCCAATTTATTGACAATAATGTCATCTTTCAGCAAGATGGTGCTCCTCCGCACTATGCCAACGTTGTTCGAGAATTCCTTAATGAAAAATTTCAACAGAGATGGATAGGAAGAGGAGGATGGAAGCCATGGCCTCCACGCTCTCCAGACCTGACACCTTTGGACTTTTATTTGTGGGGTTACGTCAAGCAAAGCGTGTACAGTGTACCCATTAGGGATATTCATCACTTGCACGAGCGAATCACGGAAGCTATCGCATCCGTCACTCCTGATGTTCTTGGGCGTGTGTGGCTGGAATTGAATCACCGCCTAGATGTCTGCAGGGCTACCAGAGGAGCCCATATCGAACTACGTTAAATAAAGTTATTCTTTTAGAGTTGTTCTTCAATTTGCCTTTTTTTCATCTCATTATCATGTTTCGTTGCAATAATATAGCTATTTAAAATCCCACCATGACTTTACGGACACACTGTATATATATATATATATTATATTATATATATATATATATATATATATACATACACATATATATATCTCTTGTACTGATATAGTGATGGTTATACTCCATCGTTTTGTATTTCTTATTTTTTATATTTTTAATTTTGTGCAGTAGAAGATAAAGTGTATGTATTTATTTTCAATATATTTAATTATTTAACATAATTGTGCATATATATTTCTCCTGTACTGTTATATTGATGGTTATATTTTTATTTTTTATATTTTTTATTATATACATATACCTCGTTCATATTTCTTATACTATTATTATTTTTATTTTATTTTTTATCATATATATTCCATTGCATATTTATTTTCTATATATTTCTGGTTCCAATAATTCGTCTAAATAAACACAATGATGTAATGGTGTTTTATTTAATTCTTTTGGTTGTAAACGATATTATTATTTAATTATACCAAATGGCTGGTTACGCCTTCAAGAATATATGCTTTAGTTAAATAAATAGCGCTATCTGGCAACTCAACCTGTGCACCTGAACAAGCCATTTACGCCTTCTAAGCCAACTGACGGATTTCTAAGCCAACTGTCAATAATATATGCTTTAATTAAATAAATAGCGCAATCTGGCAACTCAACCTGTACACCTGAACAAGCCATTTACGCCTTCTAAGCCAACTGGCTGATTTTCACCTTATAAGGCAGCGGGCGCTCAGATGAAGTCTTAATATGCGCTTGGCTCTTGCCAGGCGAACACCTCTCTTCCTCTCTCTCCTTCTCCTCTCTTTCTCTTGGGTAGGCTGACCATATGTACCGTTTTGAACGGGACAATACCGTTTTTTTATGGGTTCTGTATGGGTTCTGTCACTGAAGAATAATTGTAAGCTCAATATGTTTATGTACTTACTTTTTCATGAATACAGAATATTACATAACCCCCGTCCCTTTTTTGCCATCCCAATGTCCCGTTTTTGTCTCAAGGAAATATGGTCAGCCTACTCTTGGGGGATAACTCTTTGTTGCTCTTGCAACATTCCCCCTCCTCCTTCATTGCATAACCCCCTTCCCCTCCATTGCATAACCCCTATCCCCTTTGTTGCATAACCCCTTTGCGACATCTTGCAACATTGCACCATTCTTACACTCGCCCATTTTGCGCCCATGCTACTAATGTCATGTCTGTGTCGTAGAAAATCACGTATATAGTCCAAGTATCCCAAAATTAATCTTTAATGGCTTCAGAACGTGTAGCGGAACAAAACCGATCTGCACAATGTCGGCATGCATGATGTATTAAAAAGTTAGTTTAAATTAGGTTAGGTTAGGTTCAATTAAGCCCGGTTAGGTTATGCTAGGTTAGGTTAGGTCTGGTTTGGTTAGATTAGTCTGGTTACATTGGGTTTGTCATTTTCCTTGAAATTCTGAAATATACAGTAGTTTAAATCTGAAATCCATATACTTGCATAAAGTCGAACGTCGACATTAGGAATTTTGATTTTGCTCATGTAACTCCTTTAGGATTATTAGGCCTTATTGAACTTCCATGCAAAGCACAATATAAATTTGCTTTTTTCTGATATCAACTATTTTAAGCTTACAGAATTTCTTACGGGCGATTAAAAGGGTTTCATATCGAATTGGTTAGGGTAACTCAAATCCTGAACTACCTTTTGATATGCGATAACTTCGTATCTACTATAAAATCTGTAAACTGCAAATTCTTATAGCACTCAGGAACACCCAATACAACGCCTCATTTTGTTGAAATGGAATGGCAAGAACACCAATGAACATGAGACTCAGTGATTGTCATTCCCATGCCCAATGAAAACAGATCAATTAAAGTAGTTCATCCTAACAATGTGGTTTTGATGAGTAAACGACACTGATAACATAACCCCGTGAAAAGTAGTTCAGTGGGGACAGGTCAAGTGAACGAGGTGGCCAAGTAATTTGTCCACCTCACCGACCCACTTCGCTGGGAAGACTTCATTCAAGAACTGTCGCACATTCAAAGCATAGTGGCAGGGAGCACCATCTTGCTGAAAGAAGGTGCTATCTGAAAGATTTAATAGTCTTGGTTCAGGAATAAATGAATTCAGCAACATTGCGGGTTAACGTTCACCAATGACTGTTGGTTCTTCAAAAAAGAAAGAATCAATGATCCAGAGTTTCCGAGAGCACACCGAACATTGATTATTATTGGTTTCTCTTCCATGTTACCAGACTTCATGAAGTTTCTCTGTCTCCCAAATGCGGCAATTGTGGCGGATAAACTTATGGCCAGGATCAGCAATGCAATTCGTGAAATCATTCAGCAGCAACTGGAGAATGTTTTCAGGTCTTTGGAAAATCGGACTGAACCATGTATCGAGAAAGATGGCGGTTAGGTTGAAGCCTAGAAATTTGTAATGTAGTATGTTAAAAACTTCAAGCATGATGCCTTCATACGCTGTTACAGTTTGTTTCTATCTTGTGTACATCAAAAGTTATTAAAGTTTAAAGTTGCACAAGGACTTTGTAATCACTATATATTATATACAGGGTGTTTCAGGAGGAAAGGTCAATACTTCGGAGGTGATAGTATCGGTCATTGTGAGAAAAAAGTTCATATGAACATGTGTCTAATTCTGAATGGTTACGGAGATAGAGCTGTTTGAATCTGATGCGCGCGCAGCTCTTACTCCCCCTTCCCTCCCCTATAACCTTGAACCATGTAAGCTGTAATGTAAGCATGTAACATAAGCCAATCGAAAGCTGACTGTTGTGAGTGACATTGTTTGTTGTTTGAAGCATTGTTAAGAATGCCACACACCTTCACATGCCGAATATGCAGATATGGTATATGTCTACGGTTTTTGCGATGGAAGTGCAACAGCTGCTGTTGCAGAATACCGTCGACAGTTTCCGAACCGCAGAAGTCCGGATCGAAGATGTGGATGAAGTGGAAAACATTCTTCAGTTGGTAGAGCGTAGTCCTACTACTAGCTCACGAAAAATTTCCACACGTCTCGGTGTACCACACACAAGAGTATGGCGAACATTACGAGAGGAAGGCTTGCATCCATATCATGTACAGCGTGTACAAAACCTTCAACCAGGAGACGCTGCCATGCGACTGGAATTTTGTCATTGGGTAAATGCTAATCGCCGATTGCTTCGATTAATACTCTTCACCGATGAAGCTACTTTCATCCGTGACGGTATGTCGGTTTGCTCATTGTATCAATTGCTCGGAGACTAGCACCGGATCACTAGCACCGGATCAACAACACTTGTAACTCTCATCGGTGGTCAGACGAAAATCCAAATGCCACTGTGGAAACAAATTTTCAACATCGCTTCTCTGCCAATGTGTGGTGCGGTATCATCGATGATCAGCTGATTGGCCCTGTTACTTTAGAGCAGGGGTCACCAACCTGGGCGGTAGCGCCCACTAGTGGGCTCACATTAAAGGTAATTAAACATTTATTTCATTATTTATTTTATCGATTATGTTGATTTATTCTTTTTGATCTAAGGTGGGCGATAAGCTTTTTTAATTTTCAAAAAATCGTAAAAGTGGGCGGTGAACAAAAAACAGGTTGGTGACCCCTGCTTTAGAGAATCGTCTTACAGGACAAAGTTACCTAGAATTTCGGCAAAATGAATTGCCAGGACTATTGGAGGATGTTCCTTTGGCTACACGCGCTGGTATGTACTTTCAGCATGACAGAGCAACTCCACATTCTACCCGTCTGGTGATGCAATACCTAAATCAAACTTTCCCTGGTCGATGGATCGGCCGCGGTGGTCCCAATCAATGGCTACCAAGGTTTCCAGACCTCTCTCCGTTAGATTATTGTTTGTGTGGGTAGATGAAAAGTCAAGTTTACAAAAGAAAGGTGGATACACGAGACGAATTGCTCGCGCGCATTTTGGACGTTGCTGCCCGCATAAAGGAACGTCAAGATCAACTCAGAAGAACAACACGCGATCTTCGCACACGAATTGCAAAGTGCATTGAGGTTGACGGTGGGATTTTCGAAAACGAATTTTAAACTGTAACAAATTTGTCGTTTCTGTATCTGATACCATTCAAAATGCCAATGTTTAAACATTAAATGTTAGAAACAGTAATTGGTTTCTATTTCTTGATTACCATTAACAATGCTTTTGTATTTGTAGCTTCAAACAGCTCTATCTCCGTGACCATTCAGAATTAGACCCATGTTCATGTGAACATTTTTCTCACAATGACCGATACTATCACCTCCCGAAGTATTGGCCTTTCCTCCTGAAACACCCTGTATATATATATATATATATATATATATACACAGTGTGTCCGTAAAGTCATGGTGGGAATTTAAATAGCTATATTATTGCAACGAAACATGATAATGAGATGAAAAAAAGGCAAATTGAAGAACAACTCTAAAAGAATAACTTTATTTAACGTAGTTCGATATGGGCTCCTCTGGTAGCCCTGCAGACATCTAGGCGGTGATTCAATTCCAGCCACACACGCCCAAGAACATCAGGAGTGACGGATGCGATAGCTTCCGTGATTCGCTCGTGCAAGTGATGAATATCCCTAATGGGTACACTGTACACGCTTTGCTTGACGTAACCCCACAAATAAAAGTCCAAAGGTGTCAGGTCCGGAGAGCGTGGAGGCCATGGCTTCCATCCTCCTCTTCCTATCCATCTCTGTTGAAATTTTTCATTAAGGAATTCTCGAACAACGTTGGCATAGTGCGGAGGAGCACCATCTTGCTGAAAGATGACATTATTGTCAATAAATTGGGGTACTGCAAAATGTTCCAACATAGCGAGGTAGTTGTGTGACGTCACAGTGGGTTCCGCGAAGAAAAATGGGCCAATCACTCGATCTCGTGCTAGAGCACACCACACATTAACTTTCGGGCTATTACGCTCATGTTCAACATAGGCATGTGGACAGCCTAGACTAACTACGAGATAAAGGTTAAGCTTAGCCTAGACTAACTACAAGATACAACTTTGAGAGTTGTTCTTAAATTTGGTATTGTTTCATCTCATTATCATGTTTCGTTGCAATAATATAGCTATTTAAAATCCCACCATGACTTTACGGACACACTCTATACACACCAAATTTCATAATGTCGACGTTTGACCTTATGCAAGTTTAATATTTTAACTGAAAGTGACCAACCCATAGGTAGAGTCCATATTTTCATTGAAAATGACTAACCTAATCTAACGTAACCTAGTGTAACCTAACCGAGCATAATATAACCTAACCTGACATAATTTAAACTAAGTTAACATAAATTTAAATGACATGTATTGATCAAAGTTTTCGACATTATGCAACTTCAGAAATTTTGATGGCGACATAATGCGTGTCAACATTGTTCCGCTACCCCAATTTTTATAATGATGAGCGTAATTCTTTTGCAAATCTCTCATCAATGCAGCAGTGCAGAAGTTGGTTTGAATAAAATTTCTCGAATCCCCTTAAAAATTTTAGATTCCATAATAAAACATTTTTTACTGTTCAAACACTGATTTAATATGCCAGTAAGTAAAATAACTACATGCAACTTCAGTCCCAAACCCCGTCCCACATAGGTCCTTAAATGCTACTATACCCCTCAATTTCCCCAGTCGGTATGAAGGCCGGTTGTTAATTTACATCTAATATACACAAAGCTGGATATTAATGGTGTCTTAAGAAATCGAAATCCAGTCTGGCCTTAAGACGTGCGTCTGGAGGGAATGTATCATAGATAATACTGTTTTGGCAATTCTTTTACTTCATTTCCTACTGATTTAAAACATTTGAGCTTAATAGTTCCTTTTAATTCTTCTCATCAATCAACTAAATCTTTTAAATTTTTAGTTTGAGTTAATTCCATATCTTTAGAGTTTCATAGGGATTCATTTGATATTATTTGATTTTATTACCTTTCTTTGTATACGTTTAGCGAAGTGTGTACTCGTTACCATCTTCAGTTGGCACAGTAATGGGTCGCAGAAAGGGTTGAGCAAAATCTCTGGATAAAAATATCCATAGTCCTATATACTGAGAAGTAGATGTTATCGCCCTCGTGATTTTTTTAGTTGGAGATCTTTGGAGAATTCATTGACAAAGTTTTTATGTAGTTTTACTTATAAAAGCACTATATCTAAGAGGCATTTTACGTGTTAACCCTCCCGCACTCGAGGTAATGAGCCGCATTTCTTTCAAACTATCTGGTGCAACGCTGAGGTCCCATAAATGGAAAATTATTCATGAATCCGCTCGGTTTTTCATGAGATTCCCGAGTTTAATCGTAAAACTTTTGGATTAAGAACTAACTGAAATTCCAAAAACGAATGATAATTTTGATTGTTTAGAAAACCAGTGAGTTGTCAAAAGTGTTCCAACTATCTTTCGCGTAACGGTTCATGTTTCTTTTCTAATTATAATTATTGGGTGATGAAAATTTTAATTAACTTTATATACTATACACGAAGAAGTTAATTTTCTCCTATTTTTCTTTAGATATAAATTTTATCTTAGATTAAAGCTGTTTTCCACTTAATAAATTTTTTAATTGTGTTTGATATTCTTCGGTTTTAGCAAATGTTCATTCACACGTCGTTTGAAAAGAATTGTATAATAACCTCGCATATAATATGAAATTATTGTTTACAGAGGATTTGATTTACCTATTCTATACATATGCTATACTTATGACATAGCTGTCTTTCCCTCATCCACGGTGTTCAGAAGAGTCCCGTGATCAGTTCTTTTCAATCCAAACTTATCTATACTTAAATAAATTATTATATGTTCTTCAAGCAGAATTTTCACGCATTGTTTCTATTTTAGACTTAATTAAACTCTGTCTCTGAATACTAGAATCCTAATACTAATTAAAGCTAATATAAATAAACAGTGTTTGTGATAGTTAATTAGAGAATTATTATTCAATAAATAACTCCAAACGCACCTGTGCTCGATTGCGTTTGGAACAATGCAAGGTTGCAAAACACTGTGTATATATATGTGTATATATATATATATATATATATATATATATATATATATATATATATATACTGTATACAAGAGAAGAGAGCAATGTTTAACTCGCTGTGTTCGACAATTATTTTTTACAGTCACCAAACTTGCAATCATTCCTCCCCTATTTTCTGGACCAAAGTGATGTGCGGCGGCCGCATGCCGTGAAAGCATATTGGTGCCAAGAACAACCTGTACTCCTTTCTTCGCTTATTGAATAAGAAATGGAATAAAAAATTGACGTCTAACAAAATCAAATTCCGTCTCTGGGTGACACAAGAAAGATGTCTATAGTTAAAAGGGCGGAAGCGGAAAATGGAAAGAAGTGAGGGAGAAAAGTGTTGCGTTTGTGTGTGTGCGTTTGTGTGTGTGTGTGTGTGTGTGTGTATTCATGTGCGTGAAGGGGAAAAACGGATGAGAGAAATCAAATAAACTTGAAGTGGAGAATAATGATATAAGGGAAGTAATAACACAAAATTGTCTTCGTTTTATTCAAATCGTATCTTGTAAATGAAGTAACAATGAATTCCATCATTTTCCTCCAATGCGAATACAGCCTTGATAATAATTTAAAAGAGAGCTTTATTATTGAAACTATTCACGTGATATCCCATTTTAACATTTTAACAGACTTTCGAGATAAATTGTCGTGGGCAAAGTATGGACGTAATGGGCAAAGCAAACTGCTTTAAGTAATGAACATATTTTTTATCTCGAACTTACATTTTTTTGCGGGAAAATATAAAGTATGTGATGCTTACAAAGAAATACTTAAGTAGCCCTTATCCTCTCGAGATCAATTTAATTAAACTTACGAACGAAGAAAACTTGAATGAAACCAACTCCGTAAGACTGTTTAAAAGCCAACTTCTCGCTCTTTAGAATACTGAAAAGAGGCCAAAATTGTATTCCAAGAGAATAAGAAAAATAACTCTGAACACACATACGGAATATATATATATATATATATATATATATATATATGCAACCTCACAAGGAAAAAGAAAAAGAAAAAAGAAAAAAGAAAAATGATTCCATGTGGGTTTGCATCATTCATTCATTTCACGTGTTTAATTGTGAAATTCATCCCATATATATATATATATATGGGAGAGAGAGAGGGATAAAGCACTTCACTCGGAAATACAAGTCATTTGCTCTAAATATTTTTCCTTAAAACTTTTCAGAGGATTTCAATTTATTTTTTTTAATATAATTACTAAAAAAATTGATCTTAAGTAAAGGGTAAAAATTTAAGGGAAAAATTTATTAGAAAATACGTTATTTTGTTTTATTATTTTATTTGTTTTGTTCTTTGGATTGGTTTAAATTTAACTCGGCTCCATGATCTTCCTGAAAGTCCACTTTGGAAAGCCAAAGAAAAGGGAAGTCAGGAAGCTCTTTTTCGCCACGATGTCGGTGTGAGTGCGCCCTAAAAGTCAACTTTAGTTCGAACGATGACGGGGTAAACGACCAACTCAACCCAACCCAGGAGCCAGCAGGTGGAAGCGAACCAGAGCCTCACCTCTCAGACTCTGACGCAGTAACCACTAAACTACCAGGCATCCGTTAAATTATTACATCTTTTCGAATAAAGAAAAATATAATTTACGACATGATTAGGGAGACGAAATCACTTTCAAATTAAGTTTGGCAACAGTTTCACTCCCAAACCGGAGCTGAAAATTTTCAAAATAGGATGGAGTCGGAATCGAGCCTTGGAGCTGAATTCTTAATTTAGTTATTTAATAAATGGCTTAGTTGTTTAATTAAGAATTTAAGCCAAAGATTGTATGATTTCCTAAGTAATATGACTGTAAACTCGAATTACGTTGTTTATGAGATCTGTAATTAATTTTAAAAAATTTGAATTATAATTATTTTGTGCTAATTTGTGTAAGGTTTGCGATATATAATAATGCCATAAATTCATTTTAAAGGGAACCACAGAAGGGACATTGTGAGACATGAATCTTTACTTTTATTTTAAAGTGTATATGACGCGTTCGGTGGAGAAGGGGCGAACGCAACATTTTCGAATTACGCCACAAAATGCAGTTAAAGTTTGTAAACTTTAAACCTTTGTATTTTTCCGGTTTATTGAAATGTTGTATGAATTTGAACACATATTTGAGTAAAATATTGTCGTGTAATATGTCGATATGATAAAACGCCAAGAAATTTTACAATATTATTTATTGATAGCTTCTGATGTTAACTGGTGTAATCCATTATTTGGTCCTCTTCGTCGAATGTTGTATTACCTGCTTCAACTGTTTCGGTTTCTTCCAGTTCCTTTAACAATCTTGTATAATAGTTCACTGCAGTTGCAGGCATTAGGTCTGATAATTCTTTGAGATCTTTTATTTTTTCCTTAGTTATTGGCAGCAATTGGGAATACTTTGGTTGCAGTGTCTGCTGGGCTAGATTGAATAAACTGACACTGTAGGATTTTTTCCCTTTCTGCAGTCTGACGGGATGGCTATTATCTGGGGTTGTGCGGTATGCAGTAGATATTACGTAGCCTTCTTTGTGTTGAAAGTCAAATATTAACTTTCTTGCATCTGTAAATTTAGTAGTTGTTGATTTCCTAATGACAATGCACGTTTTTAGGACGTCAAAATCGAGAAAATCAGCCTGTTTCATTTCTACAACTAGGAAGCGCTGCGAAACGGCTGTAGTTATGGCCGTAACATAATCTTTTTTGGTGTAAATAATATTGCTGTAATTATTTTTTATATTTTGTTCAATTTGGCCAAATTGAGCATCACAGGGCATTGTCGAGTGACCAGAAAGTAGATAGATGTGTTCAATGTGAAGCAATGATGCGGAGTGAATTTCTCTGAGATACATTAAAACCTAAATTTTACCGTGAAAGAGTGCAGACTAACATCTAATTTTTTGCATAGGTAAAGCAAAGGTTTTAAAGGATAATTATACGACAAAAAACTCATTTTTCGAATTTTGTGGCGTTCGCCCCTTCTCCACCGAACGCGTCATATAAACTGTATGAAAACAGGCATATGTACTGTAAAAACGAACGAGTAATACAATCTTAGACATTGCTGATGACTACAAAGGAATCTACGAGTATTAAACAACTAATCAAGAAAGTGTAGTTACGGTAGAGTACAGTATTTTGACTAAACTCTTTGTAACCTCGATAGTTATTTACTTTGACTTATTTGAGAAAAAAAGAATAATATTTGCTACAAACTAGTAATGATTTTCTCGAAATATTTTATACGAAAAGAACTTTCAAACTTAATTTGCTTACATACTGCAACAAGGTAAATGATGTGATGCGACGCTGCAAACACAGTGAGATAATAAATAGCCCCTTTTAATTCTTTTACAGTTAAAATACTGGCTTATACTTTTCATCGTAGAATTAAACTTTGCTTTTAATCTCTGTGAATAGAGTTACAATATCAAATAGGTAGCTGAGACCCCAAGTTATATTTCTTTGAGCGTTCGAGTATTCATATATACTGTAAATGCTAATAGTGCCGTAGTCGCACTTTGCGAGATAGAAAATTTGAGACGGCAGTTTAACACCTCAGCGACCATCTGGTCAAATTGTGATTACTTCGTCGTTCCATCTAAGATAAAAATAAGAGGTTCTGTTGTCGTTGAAGAGCTGAGAGCGAGTGAGGTTCGAATCTGCGTCGTGAGGTATCAGGACCAGCGCTTTCGAGTGAAAATACAACACTGTAAATATTTTTTAAATAGTCTTATCTTTTTTTTAACCAAATCGCCTACATACTTAATTTATGTGTTGCGTATACCATAAAATATCACAAGAAAATAAATACAGGAGAAAATTACGTCCTTAAATCTTCTATTCTCTTCCTAAAACTAAGAAGATTAACAATTCCCCTGCATTTAGTAGATGCCAAACTCTCCTCCGCCTTCTTCGTTTGCGCTGATACTTTGAAGACAAATTCTCTCAAGGGAATTAAATTTACTCGGTCTTAATTCATCGTTAAGTTTCACCTTGTAAGTTAAAAAGAATCGTCTCCTTTAAAATGAATTATACGAAAGGGATGTTGGAGTATCCACTCTAATCTCGCTTTTGAAAGATGCGCCACGTCTGATTGCAAAGCGGGAAAATCCCCAAATTCTCGTGGATTTATACCTTTCGGGTGACACTCTAAGATTTCTGATGCTTTCCGAGGCACTCTCAGTTGATGCGATCTCCTATTTTGAAACGCTTTTCTCCCGGATTGATATTCACCCCAATCCGCCATCATTCTCTTGAATAAAATTTAAGGATCATTTTGAATAGGAAGAAAATTTTATAAGGCCTAAAACTTTCCAGTTTAGAAAAGAGATAAATTCTGAATTCGTTATCTTATTTATGGAAAGGTAAAAATGGAAATATTCTTTAAAAATACAAGCAAGAATAGGAGTTTGAAAAAAGGTGTTTCTTCCAAAGGAGAATAATAACTAGAATTCTAACTCGTATTCTAATGATGATAATTATAATAAAAAAAGACATATTTTATCATTGTCTTCTGGAAAGCATCAAATTTTTACTTCGTGTTGCAATTTTATAAAATAAATAAATTTATAAAAGTTCTTCACTGAGTTATATAATTTAAAGTATACCATTTATTGGCCAACGACCGTACCTCAGTGGGTAACATCGTTTCCCTATAAGCGAAGTGAAGGCATAGAGGTCGGGGGGTTCGAATCCCGATGACGCTGGCAATTATAATCCAGGATTTAGCGCAACGGGTCGCATTAGTTGGTCTGAGCGCTGTGCCAATTTCCGGCTCTGCTGACTGATTATTATTATTATTATTATTATTATTATTATTATTATACAATCACATTTATTTAGCATATCATTATTAAAAATAGTATGTCTACGTTACTGTAATGGTTACAGTTTCGTACAACTGGAATTCTAAATTGTCTTTTTCAGTTACTATATTCTTGAAGTGAAATATCCAAAGTCAGTCTTCAACTGAAAATTGTAACAAATTAAAAGTTTTGAAACAAATTCAAGTGAATTTAAAACTTTATTAAAGTACTCTTTCTGTGAAGATAATTTTGTTTATAAATTAGAAGACTATCCATTTTATACTGGATTGCCAACACCAAATCTTATAAGAAAAATAATCCCGAAATTTGATTAGTTCCAAACAAAAATTTACTAAGGAAAATTATAAGGAAGTTTGACAAGAATATGGGAATTTTTCTCTTTGATGAGATAAGACGAGACAATAAAGTAATATAACTTTGGAAGGACTCATTTTTAAACTGAATGAAAGCGGTCTAAACCTGAGTTGTTCTTTTATTTAAACTTATTAATTACGTAAGTTTTTTACTTAATTGTAAACTCGCAAATTATGAATTAAATTAATCAATATTATAAATTAAAAATGTTAAATATTTTTTAAATATTTAGAAGAGAGGACAAAACCAAAGTATGAAATACATCTATTATGAGTACTAATTTTCTTATTCTGATTTTATTTTCTTAAGTCAACTTCTCGTAATTGAGAATATTCACATAATAATAATAACTAACAGTAATTAATAATGAATAATTAATTAATATTGAGAACATAGTGACGGCGTATTTGTTTCAAGTTTAATGTCATCATATTTTAACACTTGAAGACAAAGATTTTTGGAATGCACTTATAAAATTTCTATTTTGATTTTCCACCTTAAAGAGTTGAATTATTTGCGTTTGGCTTTGTTATATATCCATTCAAAAGAAATAAAATAAATCGACCTGTGTTAAAAAGAAAACCAACTCTTCTCCCTCTGTATTGCAGGAGGATGGGCGGAAACGCAGAGGTTTCGGGAGGTGCCCAAAAGCGTCCTTGTGTCCGAAAACGACGACGTGGAACTGCGGTGCGCGGTCGAACATCAGAAAGGGAAAGCTCAATGGACCAAAGATGGCTTCGCCCTAGGTGAGTATTTTGGGGTGATTAACTCGACATTTAGGTAGGGATGGAATGAATCTGAGAATACTGTCAACGCTCATAACTCAGTAGGTAACACCGTTTCCCTCTAATCGAAGTGAAGACACTGAGTTCGAGAGTTCGAACTCCGATGATGCTGGTAATAATTATCTAGGCGTTAGAGCAATGGGCTGCATTAGTTAGCCCGAGCGCTGCGCCAACTTCTGGCCTTTCTACTTGATTATTACTACCTGAAAATATTCATTTTTCCGAATCAGGTTCTTTTTCTTACTAATAAACAGTGGCTCTGGTTCCTTTCCTTACACTAAGAGACTTTTATCACAACAGCAAACATCCATTCAAGGTCAAATCACATTTCTTCTATAATTAATTTTCATATTAAATTTTAAGAGTTATGACTGTATTTTCTAACTTCCCTATAGCTAAAATTATTTTCATATACTGTAGAACCTATTATGGTTATAAATATAGTGAAACTATCATAGAAAATATATTTTCGTAACTAGTGAATAGAAAAGTGAATCCATTAACTGTATATAGACATAGTCTCCTTTAAATTCTATTCAATTTGAGTTTACAAATACATTAGTGTTCCCCTCCTCCTCCGCTGAGTCAGTAGTATGGGTGCATTTGAGAAGAGCGGTTAATAGGGGGTGGGGTGGGGGTAATGGGGGATGGGGAGAGGGGGTAGGGGGAGATGGGGAGGTCGGAGGGCCACTGAAGGGGAGAGGAGTGCCAAGGGAGAGGGGGAGTACCGGTGCTACTATGAATATAAAGTATAGTTACCTAACCTACCCTGAAAAAATATGAAATATGAAATTTAGCGGCCACCATTTAAAATAAAAAATAAAAAAGTGACAGTATATAAGGTTGAGACCACCTAATGTGATGCAGCACGCTGATCCAATGCTACTGTGAATATAGGGTATAGTGACCACCGGCAACACTCTTCGGTATAACTGATATTAATAAGAAAAAGTACATGCCATTGAATGAGACCGATGGCTGGCCAGTTCCAAACAGGCCACGCACACACACACACACACACACACACACACACACACACAAAACAGCAGTGTTTAAGAAAAATCATCGCATACATAAACATAATTCAAAAGAGTGAGGAGTAGATAGAAACACAGTTGCATACAATATTTATTAACATGTCAAGACATTATATTTTGTTAGTATAGTATACTCACAATAAATGGTGGAAACAATTATTTTCATTGCTTTGTATAATAGCTACATCCAATTCGTTTTTAGAAATAATACACCGTTTAATGTATGAAGTAATTTATATTCGACATACAGAGCCTTAAGGTTATTTTGGATTATTTTTGTTTCTGCTTTACAACTGAGCATAACACTCATAATTATCAGTCTTTGAACATATAGACTCAAAAGCGATGTTTCCCAATTGGGGAACAAACTTTGACTGGTGAATTAAAATGTTTTTGAATCTTCATTCACATATCTTGCATCTCGATTCATGACAAAGTTCCTCCGATAATTTTATTGTAGGCCTATATATTCTACTTTGGAGAATTGCCCTTTTACGCTTTTTTTATTGTCTAGTGCAACTGTAATTGCCATTAGAGGATGTTTCATTACTTCAAGGTGAGCCTCGGTAGACGAGGATTTCTCAATTCGTTACGGAAACCCTTCAGTTGCTCAGAGATGCATTGCCTTTGGGTACCATTTCTTATAAACTGCAAAAACTGTAGACCTACTAAAACTTTCCATGGTTTGGATATTTGTATTGATACTTGGGTGTAGTGACACCCAGCCTCGTAGGGACCAGCCGGTTTATTACTGTTTGGGATCCTTTGTATTCCTTTAGTTCATTCTTGTTTTTTAATGGTTGGTCAAGGATCTTCTATTGAGTTCATGATTTTTAGGGAAAATCGGATTTACAGTCGTAACAAAAATGAAAGTTTTTAACGCAACAAATGTCCTTCTACACACACACCACACACACACCACACACACACACACACTGTACTGTTTCCCCTTTTATTGTAATAATTTTTATTAGGTTTAACATGATTTTTGTTCACTTATAATGATATTTGTTATATCGAACTTATGCTGTACTTGAAACTTTAACAGCTCTCCTATTTTGACTCGCGTTTAACTGCTGTTTATACGAGGTAGCGCATGTCTGGTTAGGCCCAACGAAAATGGGTCGACGAAACAAAAAATTTGATTTTATACGATTTTATTCAATTTAACTTTTGAAACACGGTGATTAAATGTTAGGGCGAATTAAGATAAATATAACATTGAAAGAGAAAGAGGTTATAATTAATGGAATTTATATTAAACCAAACTATGAAACAGAACACATCTTATGCTCACGAATCTCAACGAAAACCTATTTGAAAATGAGGCCCATGGTTACTAACTGTAAATTTTAAACCTAATTTCTCTCTCGCTCGCTCTTGGATCACCTGAAGATCAGGGCCCCCATGTATTCTTGTTTTTTGCTTTACAGTACCAAATATAATAAAGAATTAAATTGAATACCCGGTTAGGTCAACTGTACGCCCTTGACGATTGGTTAGGTTAAGTCGTGATATTTTCGTTAGTTTTAACGAAGATATCATTTGGTAATTGAGGCTGGGGGCCCTGATCTTCAGGTGATCCCAAAATTTTAATTAATAATCACGTCAAATCGACTTAATTCGGCGGTTAGGGTGGTCGGTGGATCGGAAACGACGGTTTAACGGGCCTTCAGCTCTTATGACTAACATATTTTAAGAATAACATTGTTAGAGCTATTACAAATATAAGTTTACGCACTGGCGATATATTTAATGATATTTTTTATATTATGCTTATATTCCTTAAAATATGAGTGCCAAGTGATAGGTTCCGATTTAGAAAATAGTAATTTATTATATATTGAGGATGATAATATCAAGTCAAATACTGTAAATTTGGTTGTAGAAGATGGTGGGGAAACAGAAAGTTCTCGAGCTGGCGAAAGTCTTGACACAAGTTAAGATTTAATGTTTGACATGGAAAAGTCGGTGAAGCGGAAGTTTAATATATATATATATATACAGGGCTATTCAAAATGATTCACCTGATTTCAAATGAGAATATTTTTTAATGTTACAAATACAGAGTGATTTGTGATACATCAACCAAAAGAAAAACTGTCCAAATTTTGTCTCTCACCTCATAAATGCTCTATGTGACTTCCCCTAGTTACACGAGCAACGTCGACACGATAGTCGAATTCCTCCCATACTCGCTCCAGCATGTCCGTTGTCACTGACTCTACGGCATCCTGTTTCCTCGAACTGCCGATACCACCGACGGATGCTCTGAGCACCCGGTGGATCTGTTCTGTAACGTCGACGAAACTCACGCTGCACTGTGACTACCGATTTACAGCTCGAAAACTGCAACACACAAAACGCCTTCTGCTGTGCGGACGCCATTTTCACACTGACTGTTTGTTGCTAGGTTAGGCCACGGCGTGACTTTGGAGCCCTCTCGTGGTGATCTTGTAAAACTTAGAGATTTCCTCTTTCATGTGGTGTATGCCCAGTTGATGTACGATTGATAGGTACGGAAGTATTCTCAGTTGAAATCGGATGAATCATTTTAAATAGCCCTTGTACAGTATATATATATATATATATATATATATATATTATATTATATATATTATATGCAAATAACTGCAATGACCGCGCAGTATATAAATGAATAGAAACGACATAAGTATTAAGGAACGTTTCTGCACACGAGGAGGAGAAATAACGAAATAATGAAAAATGAGGCGGTTCGCCTCATTTTTCATTATTTCGTTATCTCTCCTCCTCGTGTGCAGAAACGTTCCTTAATACTTATGTCGTTTCTATTCATATATATATATATATATATATATATATATAGTAAAGTCTTGATAATCCGAGTCTCGGTAATCCAAGCTACGGTTAATCCGAGCCCGAATGTAGCTTCTTTTAACAACGAAAAAAGGTGCATGGCTATGAAACAAAAGACTCTACACAATATTTTCCATCGTGAGATATAGATACAGTATTTAATATCAGCTCATATACTAAGTATGTACTATGTAGTATTTTTGTCATTGCGCAATATATCCTTTTTATTTTTTATTTTTTTAGAATGTATCGTAATAAACGCATAGATTTTTATTTTTCAGTATACACTGTAATAAACGCCGTATGCAATTGTATGTATTTCTTTATTCCATATAATCCGAGTTTTCACTAATCTGACGTGGCTACGGTCCTGTTTAACTCGGATTATCGAGACTCTACTCTATATGAAAGAGCGCTTACATGTATGCAGTATATATAAAAATAATTCATCAAATGATACATCGCAAAATATCTATTCATAATTAAAGATTTTAAGTAGCTATATTAATTAAAATCCGAGCCCGAATGTAGCTTCTTTTAACAACGAAAAAAGGTGCATGGCTATGAAACAAAAGACTCTACACAATATTTTCCATGATACATCGCAAAATATCTATTCATAATTAAAGATTTTAAGTAGCTATATTAATTAAAATGCATGGCGTTATTGTAGCTCTATTTATTATTGATCTTTGACCAAATTGGTAACCCCCTTTACCGATTTTGAGGGCCTGTTTATGCACTCGGTTTAACAAAGGATTTACGAGGATGTCGAGTGAAAATGGAGTAATTAGCAGTTTACTCGGTTTTTATAAAGTGAAGGATTTATACCCTCCTGCGAACGGCAGTAAATTTACACGAAGGTGTCTGACTGATACCAATTTTAATACTGTTGGTTTACCTGTTTAGCGGTAAATGTTTCCTCATTTAAGGATTTTTTCTTTTGCCAAAAAGTGACTCAAGTACTTCGATCCGCACTCTGCGAAGTGACTCAGAGTGACTCAAATCTCACTTTCTGGGAAGAAGAAAACCGTGATCACACGTGACTCAAGTACTTGAATCACTCGAGTGTTGGCGTCCTGAATGCACTTGAATCACTTCTGCTCCCAAGCGTCCAAGTTCTCTTGGATTTTACTTATTGATTAAAGTCATAATTCGTATACGCTACACATTACCATTATAAATTTTATAGTATACTAGCATTAATATTAGAACTGTTCACATAAGCTGCATTTTAAAAAGTTTCATTTGAAAATTTATATTATACATATTATACTTGCATGGCTATTACGCATTATTATCTTTTGTTTTTTCTGATCCGTGTCCCCGTCTGAGACTTCTATTTCCGGTAATTTTTAATCTTTTTTATCACTCCCTTTCCTAATTCCCCTTTCCCTACCATCGGTCCCACTCTCCTTATTTATAGTGACTTGCCTCAATTTTTAATTACAAGAAGTAGTTTACCGTTTTATAAAGGACCATTTTTGTCTTAAAACTTTAAAGAAATAAGTGTCTCTTCCTACACCTGAGGTAGAAGATAAGGCAGATAATAAATACGAGTGAACAAAGCCTTCATTTATGACCATTTCATTTTTATACGTGAGTTTCATGGAAAGAGTTGAAGTAAGCGATGAGTTTCAAATTAAAAATTTAGAAGCAGCGAGCAAACATTTCCAAGAAGGACCCATTCTCTTTTCATAAAGCGCGTTTCGGCTTTCTTCAAATATTCTCAATGGGTTATTTATTCAACCAACTGGAGTGTAAAGGTCTGAGAAGCTTTAATTGCGTGAACATTATCGCTTTCTCCTTCTGGTGAACAGTTTTTAGACAGGATGTATTCCGAGTTATCTTTCTTTGTGTTCATTTGTCCAAGTGTAAATTTTCTCATACATATATATATATATATATATACACACAATATATATATATATATATATATATATATATATATATATATTTATATATATATACACACACACAATATATATATATATATATATATATATATATATATATATATACATATATTATATATATACATACATACATACATACATATTAATGCAAAGAACGACGCTTGTTAGAAGAATGTCCGCACAAGAGGAGGAGAAAAAGCAATGAAAAATGAGGCACCTCCCGGTAATATATATATATATATATTATATATATATATATATATATATATGTGTGGGAATGAACTCAGAATGGTCCCCTGAGTTTTTTACGATACACACAGACAGTGCATGGAACAAGGAATTCTTCTGGGATAATTAAATCTACTATAGTCTGAATAAGTAATGGTAAATGACAAATACCATAGTTTTTCTTTTTCATGATGCTAGCCCGACGTGGGGAACGGGTCACTCGCAAAGAGGTCCCATAAATATAGCTTCCCTCACCAGCTATCTGCAAAGCAGACAGGATCCAGCTTTGGGACATGGATCTAGGGTTTAAAGCAGCCTAGCCCTGCTACATTTAGAACCTCAATATAAGCAAAAGACTCGCTGCCTTCACGTCAGATTGAATACATCAAATAAAAAGGGGTAACTATTATATTTTTAGCCAAAAACCAAAACTTAAACCTCATCTGGCAGAATTGAGCTTCCACTTTTCAAGGCACATAACATGTCCGTTTCAAGATGGGAATGAACTCAGAATGGTCCCCTGAGTTTTTTATGATCCATGTCCCAAAGCTGGATCCTGTCTGCTTTGCAGATAGCTGGTGAGGGAAGCTATATTTATGGGACCTCTTTGCGAGTGACCCGTTGGCCACGTCGGGCTAGCATCATGAAAAAGAAAAACTAGGGTATTTTTCACTTACCATTACTTATTCGGACTATAGTGGATTTAATTATCCCAGAAGAGTTCCTTGTTCCATGCATTGTCTGTGTGTATCATATATATATATATATATATATATATATATATATATACATATATATATATATATATATATATATACACAAAGTTTATCCCTCACCGGGATTCAAACCCAGCCCTCTAACTTGAAGACACGGGTACTGAATATTTGGCTACGACAGAAGAAAAATTAATATCAACCTGGCGACATTTCATCACCCGAGAGAAACATTCAGAATAATGATATACATACACACAAATATGATTCAAATTCCTAACATCACTGAACTGGTTATACGATAGGCGAAGATTATGTAACATTGAGAATACTGAAGAATGCACCGTTGCTGTTTTAGAATTCAGGAATGTATGTGCTTCTTGCAGTGATGATTGTATTGCCAAAATTGCTTTTTAAGCAAGAATTGAAACTTGACTGATATGATGCTTGTTTGATTAGAGTAGGAAGGTCACTCCCTCGTGATACTGCCATTTTACCAGAAAAAAATTGTCTTATGCTTGTTTATTGCTCATTATTTCTGAGATTCATGTCAGAATCACGATGAGGGTTTGAACGAAACTGAAGCACACACTGAAGAAAGTACTTAATTATACATAACTTTGAAAATATGCAAATATTTCACTGAACGAAACTAAATTTTTTATCCTTTTACAAAAACAAAAGAGGATGTCACTCTTCGTATTAACATCAACCTACGGTTATATTTATGTATATATATATATATATATTTATATATATATATATATATATATATATATAAGCAAACAACCACAGGGAAAAGGAAACACAAAGTCCGAGCGCTTTCGTGATATATTCACATTATCAAGGAGGAACAGAAAATATATATATATATATATATATATATATATATATATATATATATATATATATATATATATGAGGTGAATTTCACAATTAAACGCGTAACATAAATAAGTGATGCACACCCACGAGGAAAAGGAAACGTGATTCCAAGGCCTTTCGTGTATTCAAGAGTACACATCTTCCCTAAAGAAGTTTACTGTTGAAAATACGAAACACCTTGGAATCGCTTTTCCTTTTCCTTGTGGATGAGCATCATATATAGGCCTCTATATAATATATATATATATATATATATATATGAAAATTATTTCACAAAGGTAACACGTGAAAAATATTTATGATGAATAAAACCACGAAGGAAAGGAAACACAAAATGGTGCTCAAGCGCTTTCATCCTGAGGATGTCATTAGACGAAAGCGCTTGAGCACCATTTTGTGTTTCCTTTCCTTCGTGGTTTTATTCATCATATATATATATATATATATATATATATATATTATATATATATATATATACAGGGTGTTTGAAAACTTTCTGTACAAATTGTAATGGGGGATAGGCAACACCAAGACAAACCCTTTTCGTCGTCTATAAGTGTATGTCCGCTGACGTCACCATTCGGCGCGAGAGGGCGCCGCTGCAATTGGCTAAAAGGTGAAGTGGGCTAGACTCGCGCTTGCCGCGGGCATTCTTAAATCGGACGTAGTACACGTAACATGTTTATTTAAAGAAGGCATGTTTATTTAAAGAAGGTGCTGAAGTTGCGACCGGTAGCATCAATGCATGCCCGACAGCGTCGAAGCATTGACCGACGTACACGTCGAAAGATTCCCGGCATTTCGGGAACAGTTCCAGCGGCGACAGCGATTCTTGCTACGAGGTCTTCTTCTGAGTAAATGGGAGTCTCGTACACGAGGTTCTTCATGTGTCCCCACAGGAAGAAATCGAGACATGTTAAATCGGGCGATCTCGGTGGCCAGGCTACGGGCCCACCCCGACCTATCCATCGGTCCCCAAAAGTGGCGTTCAGATAATCCCGCACATCGTTGCTGGAGTGTGCTGGGGCCCCGTCGTGTTGAAACCATATTCGTCTACGAATAGCCACGGGAACATCTTCCAGGAGTTCCGGCAACGTTTCTTCAAGAAATATCCGATAAACCCGCCCGTCGAGTCGGGCAGGCAGCAGGTACGGCCCAATCAACTTGCCATGGACGATACCCGCCCAAACATTGACAGCGAACCGTTCTTGATGAGCATGCACCAGTGTAGCATGTGGATTTGCGTGCGCCCACACTGAGAATTGTGCATGTTAAACTCACCATCACGTGTGAAACAGGCCTCATCTGAGAACAGCACATAAGCCGGAAAATTAGGCTGCACCGCTGTCCGCTGCAGAAACCAGCGTGCGAATTCCACACGAAGAGGGTAATCCCGAGGTTGTAATGCCTGGACTCTCTGACGATGAAACGGATGTAACTGCTGCTCGTGCAACACTCTCCAGACCAGGTCGTGGTTCACACCGAGGATACGTGCAACACCTCGCGTGCTTGCGCTTGGATTGTCCTCAAATCGCCGTAGGATTTCTTCTACATGTCAGGAGTGCGCACGTTTCTCTCCCGACCAGTGTCATGCATGTTTGCATGGAATGTTCCAGTTTCTCGCAGTCGCCGATGCAAATGCGCAAACGTTTGGTGGTTTCCCACACGTCTGTTTGGGAAGCGCTGTCGGTACAACCTCACAGCAGCTCTTCCGTTTCCATTGGCAGCCCCATACACCATATGCATGTCAGTCATCTCAGCAGTCGTGAAGCGCTCCATGTTACGCGTACTACGTCCGATTTAAGAATTCCCGCGGCAAGCGCGAGTCTAGCCCACTTCACCTTTTAGCCAATTGCAGCGGCGCCCTCTCGCGCCGAATGGTGACGTCAGCGGACATACACTTATAGACGAAAAGGGTTTGTCTTGGTGTTGCCTATCCCCCATTACAATTTGTACAGAAAGTTTTCAAACACCCTGTATATATATATATATATATATATATATATATATATATATATATGATCAATAAAACCACGAAGGAAAGGAAACACAAAATGGTGCTCAAGCGCTTTCGTCTAATGACATCCTCAGGAACACTGAAGTACATAAAAGGGTTACAGCCTATATATAGGTTACAGAAAAAAAAAATAAAAAAATAAAAAATAAATAAATAAATAAATAAATAATATATATATATATATATATATATATATATGCAATAAACGGAGAAGTAAAAATTAAAAATTAAAGGATTATCAGAGAGGCATACAGATTTGTAAGGAAAAAATATCGATTTTTAGCACAAGATCAAATGAATTATAAAAATACAAATTTATACTGGAAATCTGCCCGGGTTTTAACACTGCCTTTTATGGTTAAGTTTCGATGTATGTAAAAATAAAATTAAAATTAAAAGTTAATAAAGTAGCATACAAGTTTACCAAAGATTTAGCGTTCTACCCTTCTTATCTAAATCTGTTTTGAAGGAATTCAAACCAACAGGATCGAGTTGAAAAAGACCTTTGCTTATGTTGAAGTTATTTGAAAGTTGAATAATGGCAGACTCAGGAATATTTCTATTAACAATGTTGCTAGAGTGGAATAAAACTGAAGCATTATTCCAATCAATACAGTGGGATAACTCTGACAAATGGACAAAAAGGGCACTGGACAACTGTCCTGTTCTAACGGAATATTGATGCTGTTTTATACGTGTGTGCAAATCCTTTCCCGTCTGACCTATGTAAAAGGAATCACATTGTTTACAACCAATTTTATAGATAATGCCTGAATTATTGGTAGGGCTATTTTTTACTATGATATTTTTCACAATATTGTTATATGAAAATACTACATTAATATCCAAAAGTTTAAGTACATTAGCAATGCCTAAAAAGCCCGGGAAAAATGGAAGTACTAAAATATTTTTTGACAAAGTACGAGTGTTATTATTGACACGATAGAAAGTTCGTTTTGCCTTGTTGAGACAAGATTCTATAAACGCAGATGGATAACACAGATCACTTCCAATACCGTTGATTTTTTCCAATTCGGCGTCGATGTATTCCGGACTGGCGATCCTAAGGGCGCGGAGAAACATTGATGAAAAAATGGCCTTCTTAGTGGGGGTGTCATGTCCCGAGTAAAAGTGTACGTAGGACAAATTGTTTGTTGTTTTCCGATAGATACTAAACTTAAAACCTGGGCTTTCCCTATGTACTGGGATTGAATTGTCTTGTTCCACTTCTAAAGTAAACTTAATGGAGGGGACTTGATCATTTAACTGAAGGAGGAAGTTATCCAGGTCACGATTCATGGGCCAGATACACAAAATATCGTCGACGTACCGCAACCAAGGGATGCCAACCCCCAGGATTCTCGGAATGTAAGTAATTTCGAAAAACTCCATATAAATATTGGAGAGGAGGGGCGATAAGGGGTTGCCCATGGCCATCCCAAAAACTTGTTGATAATACTCGTTATTGAAAGTGAATTTACAGTCTTTGATGCAAAGCTTAATAAGTTCCAAAACAATGTGTGAAGGTAGTGGCAGGTCATACTTATGTAATTCTTGGGAGAGAAAGTCAAGCATATCGTCAATCGGCACTTTTGTAAACAATGAACAAACGTCAAAACTGATCAATCTATCGTTAGTTTCAGTACGTGCATTATTCAATTTTTCAGTAAGATTCATGTAATTTTTTACATGTGAATCAGAGATAGTTCCGAGAATGGGGGACAAGACTTTGACAAGCCATTTGGAGAGTTTATAAGTAATAGAGCCCACCGAGCTAATAATAGGGCGCATAGGGTTGCCAGGTTTGTGGGTTTTAATAAGACCGTAAAGGTAGGGCAGAGAAGGTGAAGTGAACATGAAAAGCGGAATTAAGTCCTTATGATCTTTGAGAATGCGTTTCAAGCCACTATTAAATGATTTGATGACGTCATCCTGCGGGTTCTTCCTAAGTTTGCTGTATGTGGCGGGGTCCTGGAGAAGCTCGTTCATCTTTCCGATGTAGTCCACTTTGTCCATAATAACTATGGTGTTAGCCTTGTCTGCTTTAGTAATATGGAGCTCCCCATCTTTTTTTAATTGTGAGAGGCTATTGCGAAAACGTTTAGGAAAGTTATCTTCGTAATTACTATTCGCCGTACTATAAACGAGGCCTTTAACTATGTTAAACAAATACTGAGGGAGATTACACTGTTTTTCAAAACACGCGAGACTGTAACAAATTTTTAAAGCCGAAGGTTTTTTAACAATAGAAGAGGACATACCATATCCAAGGGCACTTTTTGCATCGTCACTAATGTTTTTCGAAGAAAGGTTCAAAACACACTTTGAGCTTGCTTTTTTACTCCACTGACTATTTCGAATGAGACTTTTAATTTTTCGATCTAAAATGTTACGAAGTGAAGTAGTTCTCCGACGCAACTCGTTGTAAATTTCATCAAACAAAGGTTGGATCCACGGTTGGGGAATAACGGTTACAAAATTATGTTTGGCGATGTTTAAATTTTTGAAGGCGGATCACACTCATTTTGTCTGGTGACTTCAATATGTTTCTTTAAAATTAATCTGCTGAAGTTGTTGAACGGACGGTCGTCAATTTGTCTGAGGCGAATCGGAAGCAGGGATTTGGGAAGAACTTGCTCCTCTAGACAATTAGTGAGAAACTTTCGTCGGATACGAATTGCATGCCCCTTCATTAATGTAGAAGAAAACACGGACACAAACGGAGACAAGAGAGGGAACAGCAAGCCGAAGGAACGCGTGGTGTTCATTATATGAAAATTATTTCACGAAAGTAACACGTGAAAAATATTTATGATGAATAAAACCACGAAGGAAAGGAAACACAAAATGGTGCTCAAGCGCTTTCGTCTAATGACATCCTCAGGAACACTGAAGTACATAAAAGGGTTACAGCCTATATATAGGTTACAGAAAGAAAAAAAATAAAAATAAAAATAAAAAATAAATAAATAAATAATAATATATATATATATATTATATATACAGGTGTCCCGTAAGTCTGGACCCATAGGGAAAAATAATAAAATTACAAAATAGTCCAAAAATTTATTATAATATATTTTTTTTATATTTTTATTATTATTTTTATTATTTTTTTATTATGATCTTACTCCACTGGAGTTTTATTTGTGGGGCCACTTGAAAGCCAAAGTGTACGAGGTCAAACTTCAGAACATTTTCCACCTTAAAGCACGCATTGTGGAGGCGTGTCAAGAAATTTCTGCGACTGTGATTCAGAAAGTGCTGTCGCAGTGGAGATTGCGTCTTCAACTATGTGTGCGACACAACGGCGGACACTTTGAACAGATTATGTAATAAATTTTTGGACTATTTTGTAATTTTATTATTTTTCCCTATGGGTCCAGACTTACGGGACACCCTGTATATATATATATATATATATATATATATATATATATATATATATATATACACACACGCACACATATATCTATATATATACAGTATATATATATATATATATATATATATATATATATATTATATATACTATATATACAGTATATATATGCAATAAACGGAGAAGTAAAAATTAAATGATTATCAGAGAGGCATACAGATTTGTAAGGAAAAAATATCGATTTTTAGCACAAGATCAAATGAATTATAAAAATACAAATTTATACTGGAAATCTGCCCGGGTTTTAACACTCTGCCTTTTATGGTTAAGTTTCGATGTATGTAAAAATAAAATGAAAATTAAAAGTTAATAAAGTAGCATACAAGTTTACCAAAGATTTAGCGTTCTACCCTTCTTATCTAAATCTGTTTTGAAGGAATTCAAACCAACAGGATCGAGTTGAAAAAGACCTTTGCTTATGTTGAAGTTATTTGAAAGTTGAATAATGGCAGACTCAAGAATATTTCTATTAACAATGTTGCTAGAGTGGAATAAAACTGAAGCATTATTCCAATCAATACAGTGGGATAACTCTGACAAATGGACAAAAAGGGCACTGGACAACTGTCCTGTTCTAACGGAATATTGATGCTGTTTTATACGTGTGTGCAAATCCTTTCCCGTCTGACCTATGTAAAAGGAATCACATTGTTTACAACCAATTTTATAGATGCCTGAATTATTGGTAGGGCTATTTTTTACAATGATATTTTTCACAATATTGTTATATGAAAATACTACATTAATATCCAAAAGTTTAAGTACATTAGCAATGCCTAAAAAGCCCGGGAAAAATGGAAGTACTAAAATATTTTTTGACAAAGTACGAGTGTTATTATTGACACGATAGAAAGTTCGTTTTGCCTTGTTGAGACAAGATTCCATAAACGCAGATGGATAACACAGATCACTTCCAATACCGTTGATTTTTTCCAATTCGGCATCGATGTATTCCGGACTGGCGATCTTAAGGGCGCGGAGAAACATTGATGAAAAAATGGCCTTCTTAGTGGGGGTGTCATGTCCCGAGTAAAAGTATACGTAGGACAAATTGTTTGTTGTTTTCCGATAGATACTAAACACCATAGTTATTATGGACAAAGTGGACTACATCGGAAAGATGAACGAGCTTCTCCAGGACCCCGCCACATACAGCAAACTTAGAAAGAACCCGCAGGATGACGTCATCAAATCATTTAATAGTGGCTTGAAACGCATTCTCAAAGATCATAAGGACTTAATTCCGCTTTTCATGTCCACTTCACCTTCTCTGCCCTACCTTTACGGTCCTATTAAAACCCACAAACCTGGCAACCCTATGCGCCCTATTATTAGCTCGGTGGGCTCTATTACTTATAAACTCTCCAAATGCCTTGTCAAAGTCTTGTCCCCCATTCTCGGAACTATCTCTGATTCACATGTAAAAAATTCCATGGATCTTACTGAAAAATTGAATAATGCACGTACTGAAACTAACGATAGATTGATCAGTTTTGACGTTTGTTCATTGTTTACAAAAGTGCCGATTGACGATATGCTTGACTTTCTCTGCCAAGAATTACATAAGTATGACCTGCCACTACCTTCACACATTGTTTTGGAACTTATTAAGCTTTGCATCAAAGACTGTAAATTCACTTTCAATAACGAGTATTATCAACAAGTTTTTGGGATGGCCATGGGCAACCCCTTATCGCCCCTCCTCTCCAATATTTATATGGAGTTTTTCGAAATTACTTACATTCCGAGAATCCTGGGGGTTGGCATCCCTTGGTTGCGGTACGTCGACGATATTTTGTGTATCTGGCCCATGAATCGTGACCTGGATAACTTCCTCCTTCAGTTAAATGATCAAGTCCCCTCCATTAAGTTTACTTTAGAAGTGGAACAAGACAATTCAATCCCAGTACATAGGGAAAGCCCAGGTTTTAAGTTTAGTATCTATCGGAAAACAACAAACAATTTGTCCTACGTACACTTTTACTCGGGACATGACACCCGCACTAAGAAGGCCATTTTTTCATCAATGTTTCTCCGCGCCCTTAAGATCGCCAGTCCGGAATACATCGATGCCGAATTGGAAAAAATCAACGGTATTGGAAGTGATCTGTGTTATCCATCTGCGTTTATGGAATCTTGTCTCAACAAGGCAAAACGAACTTTCTATCGTGTCAATAATAACACTCGTACTTTGTCAAAAAATATTTTAGTACTTCCATTTTTCCCGGGCTTTTTAGGCATTGCTAATGTACTTAAACTTTTGGATATTAATGTAGTATTTTCATATAACAATATTGTGAAAAATATCATAGTAAAAAATAGCCCTACCAATAATTCAGGCATTATCTATAAAATTGGTTGTAAACAATGTGATTCCTTTTACATAGGTCAGACGGGAAAGGATTTGCACACACGTATAAAACAGCATCAATATTCCGTTAGAACAGGACAGTTGTCCAGTGCCCTTTTTGTCAATTTGTCAGAGTTATCCCACTCTATTGATTGGAATAATGCTTCAGTTTTATTCCACTCTAGCAACATTGTTAATAGAAATATTCTTGAGTCTGCCATTATTCAACTTTCAAATAACTTCAACATAAGCAAAGGTCTTTTTCAACTCGATCCTGTTGGTTTGAATTCCTTCAAAACAGATTTAGATAAGAAGGGTAGAACGCTAAATCTTTGGTAAACTTGTATGCTACTTTATTAACTTTTAATTTTCATTTTATTTTTACATACATCGAAACTTAACCATAAAAGGCAGAGTGTTAAAACCCGGGCAGATTTCCAGTATAAATTTGTATTTTTATAATTCATTTGATCTTGTGCTAAAAATCGATATTTTTTCCTTACAAATCTGTATGCCTCTCTGATAATCCTTTAATTTTTACTTCTCCGTTTATTGCATATATATACTGTATATATAGATATATGTGTGTATATATATATATATATATATATATCTATATATATATATATATATTATTTATTTATTTATTTTTTTTTCTTTTTTTTTTTTTTTTCTTTCTGTAACCTATATATAGGCTGTAACCCTTTTATGTACTTCAGTGTTCCTGAGGATGTCATTAGACGAAAGCGCTTGAGCACCATTTTGTGTTTCCTTTCCTTCGTGGTTTTATTCATCATAAATATTTTTCACGTGTTACTTTCGTGAAATAATTTTCATATATATATATATGAGAGAGAGAGAGAGAGAGAGAGAGAGAGAGAGAGAGAGAGAGAGAGAGAGAGAGAGAGTCAAATTCACAGCAATATAGGAATAGTAATAAAAAATAGTTTTTATCAAAATTTCTTTGAAATGTAAATTACTTTTATAAGTGTTCATACTCATGAATACATTAGCACAGAGTTTCAGAAATTTGTTGTAATGATATATATATTATATATATATATATATATATATATATATAGCGGAACAGACAACTACAGACAGAAAACAGACAAAGAAAAGCCATCGGAATTCTTTTCCCTGTTATCTCCAAAACATCCTTAGAAGACACACGTGGTGTCAAGGAATAAACTCAGAAGACACGCGGTTTCAAGCAATAAAAGAAAACAATGCCGCTAGCCTCGAACCGCGGAATTCGAATGTTCCTAAGGTTATATAAGGCGCAGTTTACTGACATTCACTCTCACTTCTTTCGTGCGTCCACTCGTAAGTCAACTCTACACGCAGTCTCCCTGCATCAGCTTTAGCCGGCACCAGACCAAGGCTCACTTCAACATATTCCATTCAAGAAACGAAGCATCACTTGAAGTGAACTACCAATCCTTCCCGCAACAAACCACACAACCGCAGTAGGCGTTTCCCTTGGTCTCTTCATAACCTCTCAACCGGTTACCAATCATCTTCGAGAGCACAGGCAAAGTTCAACGCTACGAGAAGACATCCTCAAGTCAAGGAGGATACAGGACGTGAACTCCTACGAAGCTACAAGCCCAAATCACTTCACCTTGGCTCAGTGTCGCCGCTTTACGGAAAGCGGCCGTCAACGAGGATCCAATAGGCCCGTGAACACTTCACCGGGAAGACCTCGACTTGCAGAACAACGCACGTCAACTTCACCTCGGGCCTACCGTCTACAAGGTCGACCTTCAAACATACCCTTCATCTCGAGAGGTATTTTCAACACATCAGTAAGCTCTCTGTGCCTCGTTCTTAAATAATAAAGCAAAGCCTACATCAGTGTACCGCAAAAGCGTAGGCTATAAACGCAAAGTGTTTTACAAGTCGTTCACGCTAACTCTCGTTGAAACGCAGTGGGCCTATTTCATAATTCAAGTGTCATTACTAGGTAGGCTGACCATATTTTCTTGAGACAAAAACGGGACATTGGGATGGCAAAAAAGGGACGGGGGTTATTTAATATTCTGTATTCATGAAAAAGTAAGTACATAAACCGGGACAAAATTGACATTTTTATTAAAACGACGGGACGGCCAGGAAATATAAAACAAACGGTACTGTCCCATTCAAAACGGTACGTATGGTCAGCCTATTACTAGGGCAGTCAAAAGTTGACCGAAAAAATTAAGAAAGTTGACCTTACGAATTGAAAAAATTGACTTATAAAGTTGCCTTTACTTTCTATAATAAAAACGATACTTTAATTACTTATTCTTGCTCTTCTACATCAGTTGACCGATTGTGGTAAATTATGAAGTATTTGCCGACATTTTCTGGCAAAAAATTGCGATCCTTACTTAATAATTTATTAAGCATGGAGAAAGATCTCTCTACAGCGGCAGTTGTTGGTTGACATTGCAGAAGCTGACCATAAACTGTTGGTGAGATTTCAGGTCTACTGAGGTTAATTATTTCACAAATACCATTTGTCTTGAGTCTTGTTTCAATGTATTGTTTGACTGAACACATATCTTCGCCAAGGTTGATAGAAGAAATGGTTTCATATGCCTCTCTAATGGTGCAATCAGATGCTTCCATCCTAGTCACTAAGCTAGCAATCAAACTATAATTCATTTTGATTGACATTAGTTGCTTTGGCAGTTTTTCATTAGCAACACTCTCTTTAGCCTTCTGAACAATGATTCCTTCATCTTCAAAATTTTCCACAATTGTCTTCACATTTGGAAAATTGTCTGCATAATAAAAAGCAGCGTTCAGCCAGCTTGCCCAACGTGTTACAATCGGTTCTGGAGGAGTTCCTATTTCAGCAAACAATTCCTTCCTTCTTTTGTTTTTAAGAGTAGAAGCCTTGACACATGCAATTAAAGTGTCAACATCACTATAAAATGCTCTTATTTGCATCGCACAATTATGTAACAGATGCGAAAGACACGTTACATGGAAAAGTCTTGGAAAAAGTTGCTTGAGTGTCGCTCCAGCTGACACCATGTAACGAGTTGCATCAGACAGAAGTAAACAGAAATTTTCTCTTGGTATCTCGAATTCTTTTACAGTATCGTCAATCTTGTGTATGACAGTTCGTGCATTAACATTTCCAAGAAGAACATCGCACCTGATTAAATATGTTTTCTTGGGAACATCAATAGATCCAGCAAGTATGTTCAAATATTTTGAGCCCCTTACTTCACTTTCATCAACAATTAGGAAAACTAATTTACCCTCTAGCAAATGTTTTATTCTACTTAACTCGCTTTCTGCCTGTTTCATTGCTATTGATCTGCAAGTTGACACGCAAGGCACTGCTACACCTAATTCAGAGAACAATTGTTTCACATGAGGGTTGCTCAAACTTATGAAGAGGTATGTTGGCTGACAGAAATGTAGTCACAAGTTTTTCCGAAAAATCTGAAGACTTGTACTTTAAAAGGGTTTGCGTCTTTTCATTTCCCACATTTTGGTCTATACCACGCTGGTGCTTTTGGGTAGAGCGATGTTTATCCACAAAAAAGGATTTGTCATGCTTGACCACAACACAACAAATCTGACAGTATAGCTCATTTTTTCCTGAACAAATGAATTCATTAGGATATTTTGCAATTATAGCGCGCACTTTAGCAATAGAACTAACTGCAACTTTTGGCATTTTAAATATCTGAAATCAAAAGAAATCGAAATCAGTGAAATCACAAATCAGAAAAAATCACAAATCAAAAATGGTAACCAGTAACCACAATACATACAACACAACCACATCCAAAACCAGAACGGACATAACTGAATAAGACAAATACGAGCAGCGAAGTTGCCAGTTAACCAAAAAGATGCCAATTTTTAGTTATTTTAATTATTTATTCAAAAAAATTGACTTTATTTACCTCATTGCTATTTTTTGACCTAACAGGTAAAAGTTGCTTTTGGTTGACCTATTAACTTTGGTAATATACCCCATACAGGTGTTTTTATTGCATTTTCAGTCGTTTCAGCGAAAAGTGCCCCATAGGAAACAATTTGACTTTATTGACTTTTGACCGCCCTAGTCATTACAATATATGATTGTGCATCAAACCATTTCTCTAATACAAACCCGCACTAGGTTTAGTTTCTATGCCCAGTTCATGTGTCATTTCCCCGTGTAGCATCCTGCTATTGCGTTCATTCATATCATCCAAAAATACTTTACATCCTTTTATTTATGTGATAGATTTAAGTTTTCTCTTACTGAAGGCCTAATTCATTTACGGTGTACCAACTTAGTACATCCCTTCCAATTATCATTAGGCCACGGCATATTGTTTCTCTGTTCCATTTATGTAATCACTTAGCATCATACAATTGCCTTTATATAACGATACTCGTATAATCATTGTCATAGCATTTCTCCCAACTATCATTAGGCCACAGCATCTTGTTTTTATGTTCCACTTATGCGTAATCACTTAGCATCATATAATTGCCTTATATAAATAATATTCGTATAATCATTGTCATAGCATTTCTCCCAATTGTCATTAGGCTACAGCATCTTGTCTAGTATTCCATTACTGCGTAACTCTGGCCTACATAAGCAGTGTAATACGTGACCTAAAGAGTACCATAAACGCACGTCACTAATTTTCATAATTCTTAGGCTGTATCATTTATTCTGTGTTTATTCATAATCAGCGTGTTACATAATCAATTTGTTGTATTATAACGTACATGCATAATTTCTGTAATCACTAGTTTTCATATTTCATGTTGTGTCCCATTTTAACATACCATTAGCCTTTCATAAACAAGCCTATTTCTTAACAATTGATCTGTATAATTCTTTTTCTCATTTACTAACCCTCAGTCAGACGTTTTCATAATATAAATGCCGTTATATAATTGTTGGTACAGGTACATGATGATATTTTATGCCTTTGGCCTATCAATTTAGATGTTGACTTATTTATTGGTAGGCTCAACAATTTAGTCCCATCTATTAAGTTCACGGTTGAAAAAGAAAATGATGGAAGCCTATCTTTTCTGGATCTAAAAATTCGGAGATGCTTGAACCAGTTCAAATTTGAAGTTTTTCGTAAGCCTACTTATAATAACTCTTATGTGCATTTTTATTCTGACCATCATCCCTCCATTAAATCTTATATTTTCTCCGCTATGTTTCTTAGAGCATTGAGAGTTGTCAGTCCTGAATTTTTAGATTCCGAGTTATGCAATATCATTAATATTCGTTCTAAATTGTTATCCTATTTCATTTCTAGATAACTGCCTTAGGAAAGCCAAGAATAGGTACTATAATAGTGTAACTGTAAAGGAATTTGAGCTTAAAAATATCCATGTTAATTTTAAATCTCTTCCGACTTTACTTAAAACAACTGGTATCAACGTAGTCTTTATGTATAATAATACTGTTAAATCACGCCAAATAAAGAATAGCACGGATAATGTGGACAGTTGCGTGTATTCGATCAGATGTACACAATGTCACTCAGTATATATATAGGCCAAACGGGTAAAACGTTAGACATTACGGTGAAACAACATAAATATGCGTGTAGAACAGCAAATAATTCTAGTGCATTGTTTAACCATATGTATAGATGTAATCATAGTATCAAGTGGGATAGTTCTAAAGCGCTCGTTAAAAATACAGATATAATTGAAAGGAATATTCTAGAATGTGTATTTATCCATTTTAAAAATATTTCACTAGCAGTGCGGGAATGTATAAAATTGACAATATCCTGTTAAAATACCTTTTCCCTCTAACTCTTGTTAATCATGTGCTAATCTTTTTGTTTTTCTGTCCCGCTGTACATAGGTATATATTTTTTTAATTCGCCTTCTCCCTTCATTCCCTGACGAGGTGTACTTCTGAATACACGAAAGACCTTTTAATCATTTTTCTTTTTCCTTGTGGATTTGCATCATATATATATATATATATATATATATATATATATATATACATTCAACTGCAAAGAACACGCAGTATAAATAACGTAAAGAACGACGCTTGTATAGGAGATATTCGCGTCTGACCGGCAATCGGAAGATCCCGGGTTCGTTTCCCAGGTGGTACTTCATTTTTTCATTTGTTGTTTTCTCTTTCTCGTCTTGCGCGGAATATCTCCTATACAAGCGTCGTTCTTTACGATATATATATATATATATATACACACACACGAGGATGGGCTGAAAAGTAATGCCTCCACTTGAATAGTTTTGGATTGTGTAGAGGTAGTCAGATAAAACCGGTTTTGTGTTGTAACTTGATATTAGCACACCATTCCAGATTGTGTAGAGGTAACCAGATAAAACTGGTTTTATGTTATAGCCTAATATAGCCTACACTCATTCCACACGTTGATTTAGTATCGATTATAATGGAAAGGAGTAAAGACGTTCGCTTCAAGCAACGTGCCATAATTGAATTTTTGACCTCGGAAAGTGTTGCTCCCATAGACATTCAGCGGCGAATGCAAGCTGTGTACGGCAAACAGTGTGTTGATGTGAGTACCGTTCGACGTTGGGTGAGGCAGTGTAAAGAAGGAGAAGCAGGGGAAGAAGATTTGTGAGACAAACCGCGAAGTGGAAAGTCTGTAACGGCAACCTACGAGTCTCATCTGAACTACATTGACGAACTGATTCGTGGAAATCGTCGCCTTAAACAAAATGAAATTGCTGCAATGCTCGATATCTCCAAAAAGAGATTGGGACACATTACACAGGCCTGCGATGGTTTTGTTGTCCGAAATATTTTATCACTTGTATAATAATTTTTGCACGCTAATTCCAAAAATAATATTAATTTTTCGCCATCACGTACAGACTTTTCACAAAATGTCATATTTCATATTACATGTGTAAGTAATTTTCATTAAAATTGACTCAATTAAATTTGATTTAAAACTACTGCCTATAAATGCTTCCAGATCAGAAGTGACGTCATAGAAAAATTCCAACCTCTAAGATATGGTAATAACAAGGAACTACAGGAAAAAGGGTACAAAACTCTGCAAGCCAACCACATAACACCAAATCCACAAGTCAGGGATCTTGGAGTAATAATGTCGTCGGATGCAGAATTCAGAGAGCACTATAACATCAAAATTACAATGGCTAGAAAAAGAATGGGAATCATCTGGAGGAGGTTCCGCAGCAGAAAAGCAAACATCATGCTCAAATTATGGAAGAGTTTAGTCCTACCAATTAATGAGTATTTCTCAGTACTCACAAGCCCATACGGAAAACGAGACATTGTGAACATTGAAGCTATACAAAGGACTTTTACATCTAAGATAGAGGAAACGGAAGGTGAAGACTACTGGTCTCGACTACAATCACTGAAACTCTACTCTCTTGAAAGAAGGCGCGAGCGGTACACAATAATATATATATGGAAAATACTTGAGGGCACTGTCCCTAACCTTAGAAATGAAATCAAAACCAACTTGAATGAGAGAAGAGGCAGATTTTGCACGTTCCCAGCTGCGGTGGGATAAGGGGCCATGAAAACGAGGATGGAAAATACTCTCAGAATACGAGGCCCAAAGCTTTTCAATGTCCTACCAAAAGAAGTAAGGAATCTCTAGCACACCGACCTGAATAACTTCAAGAACCAGCCGGACAGATTCCTATGCAAAGTCCCTGACCAGCCATGCGTGGCTGGCTACGAGGGCAGGAGGAGATCAGACAGCAATTCCCTCCTTCACCAAATCCCGCAAATGAAGCGGGATGCTGCAGAGGGGTCGACCGTAGGTCGATCTTGAACCGTAGTTCGAGCTCACCTAAAGTATTCACCTGAAGTATGTAGCGTCTTCTAGAACATTCGAGAAACGCACCGCTAGTATATAAGTGATTGACAAGCCACGAGATGAGTCAGTCTGTCTAATGCGTGCGAGGTTATAGTTCTTTATTATTCAAAGGTGCGCGGTGACTATATTTCTCTTTTGAAATTTGTTTATTTGTCGCTATGGCAACCAGAGGGTGTGTAAATAGCCCAAATATTTTGTTATATTTGTGGAAAATTTACTGTGAAAAAACAAAGTCGAGATATTACAGACTTCGTCAAGAAAGCATACTATGCGTACGTTGGAATGAAACTTGGGGATCAAGACAAATCATGGGATCGACATAAAATTTGCAGTGTTTGTGTTGAACAACTTAGACTAGGGGTATCCAACACGCTCGCCAATCGACACATGTGGCGAATTGACGATTAGCTTGTGGCGAATGGCTTTTGAGTTCATGAAAGATCCTTTGCATTTTGACATTTTTAGTGCGCAAAAAACAACGGAACTTGCTAACCTATTTCATTTGGAAAAACGTCATTTAGAAATGGATGTCCTTTCGCTTTAAAACAAAATGGGCCAGCCACAAAGAAAAGAATCCGTCGTCCAGTTTTGGACTCGGCTTTTGGGAGAAAACAAGTTCGTGGTGTTGCAGTCAGGTACTGCAAGATTGTTTTCGATCTTTGATTCAACTTACCATTGTGAATCCATCTTTTCTGTAATGAGTCACCTGAAGTCAAAGTATCGCTCTAATTTGCTTGATGCCAATTTAGAGGCACAGCTCAGATGTTCAATAAGTGAAAACATTATGCCTGATTTCACCCGGCTAGCGCAAGATAAAGACTGCCAAGCTTCACATTGAATTTTTTAATATAGCTCATTGCACTGCTGTAATTTTTAACATTATTAATGTTTTTACAATAACGTTTATCCTAAACATAGTATATATCATCGTTGTATTAAAGTTTTCCTTTTATATGTCCTTTATTCTTCCATTTCTAACGTGTTAGTACACACAGTTTCACTATGTGGCGAATTTAGTCCGCTGATCGCCACACATGTGGCGCACAACTAGAATTCTGTTGGATACTCCTGACTTGACTGTGGAGTAAAGGTAAAAAGGATTCTTTACCTTTTGGGATTCCAATGGTCTGGCGTTAGCCTAGAAATCACAGCAATGACTGCTATTTTTGTTCATGTAACGTGCAAGGCTACAATACTAAAAATAAAAAGGAAATTTCTTATCCAAACTTTCAGTCTGCTATAAGACCTGTTGCTTATGGACCTGGTATACCTGTACCCACTAAACCAAATACTCTTGATATAACTTCATCTGATTCGGTGTCTCATGACGATGGAAACGATGATATTGATTGTTTTCAAACCGAAACATCTGGTAAACCCCAATTGTTTACACAAAGTAAACTTAATGATTTGGTAAGAAATTTGTGCCTCCCGAAGGATTCTTCAAAGATTTTGGGATCCAGACTTCGTGCAAAGAACTTGCTTTCTCCCAGGACGTCATTTTACTGGTACAGAAATCGAGAAAAAGAATTCACCCAATATTTTTCTCAAGAAAATTCACTGGTACATTGCAATAATGTTTCGGAACTAATACTTAAGCTAGGTGCTGCAGTCTATGACCCAAATAAGTGGAGACTTTTCATTGATTCCTTCAAAAGAAGTCTAAAAGGCGTCCTCCTTCTCAATGGTAACTTGTATGCATCCGTTCCTGTGGCTCATTCGGTTCACTTGAAGGAAACGTATGAAAATCTTGAGCTTCTTCTAGCTAAGGTTAAATACAAAGAACACTGTTGGCTACTTTATGAAGACTTAAAAGTGATTTGTATGCTGTTAGGTCAACAACCAGGTTATACGAAGTTTCCATGTTTTTTGTGTGAATGGGATAGCCGAGCATGAACTCGGCACTGGATAAAAAAGGAATGGCCATGCGGAGTCAACCTGACACCTGGTTCTAAAAACATTCAACGTGAAAGTTTGGTTGACACGAAGAAAATCCTTTTACCTCCGCTTCACATAAAATTGGGCTTGATGAAGCAATTTGTTAAGGCCTTGGACGAAGATGGAGATTGTTTTAAGTATCTGTGTGGTAAATTCCCAACTCTTTCGGAAGCAAAATTGAAAGAAGGAATTTTCGTTGATCCCCAGATTAGAAAACTGACTTTGGATGAACACTTTGAAAGAACAATGAACAATCTTGAAAAAGAAGCGTAGATTGCTTTTAAAGATGTTATCAGCAAATTTTTGGCGAACAAGAAGGACCCAAATTATTAAAACATTGTGAACAACATGCTAAATAAGTTCAAAGAGTTGGATTGTAATATGAGTTTAAAATTACATTTCTTACATTCACACTTGGATTACTTCCCTGAGAATCTCGGAGCACTCAGCGAAGAACAAGGAGAACGGTTTCACCAAGACATCACAGAAATGGAAAAGAGATATCAGGGAAGGTGGGACATCAGCATGATGGCTGATTACTGCTGGATGTTGAAATGGGATACTCCAGAATTATTACATGAAAGAAAAGGAACAGCGCGTACATTCGAGACTAAAAGGCATAGAACTCACAAGAAAACTCAGGACAAATAAAGATGAATATGTAATTGACGTTAATAGTCTTCTTTCTGTTTAAAGTTCTTTGCATTTGTAATTAGTATAACAAAGCGAAATAGGTACCTTGTGTAAATAATATTTATTTCTGTTGTTTTTTCCCTTCCAGTTTGCAGAAAATCCTTACGTGACAGAAAAAAATGGACATCTTATTCGAAATCAGAGTAGTTGACTTATATAAAATCAGTTATTAGTAAGAAAATACCTCTTACAACATTCTCATTCGCAGGCCTGTGTTATCAGTGTTCTCGGTTACCGAAAGGTCTGCGCCAGATGGGTGCCTCGCATGCTCACTACCGAGATGAAAACTGAGAGACTACGCATTTGCCAAGAAAATCTGCTGCGCTGCGAAAATGAAGATGAATTTCTGCACAGCACTGTGACAGGAGACGAGACGTGGGTCCACCATTATGAGCCTGAAAATAAACGGCAATCCATGGAATATTGGCACAAAAATTCATCGCAACGAAAAAAATTCAAAGTTCAAAAATCGGCTGGAAAAGTGATGACTTTTTTTGGGATATCAGTGGTGTTGTTCTCGAAGACTTTACGGGAAGAGGGACAGCAATCAACTCCGCACGTTATACTGAAACTCTGAAGAAGTCGCAAAAACGGATCAGGAGGCTTCGCACCCACAAAAATGCAATCATTGTTCACCATGACAACGCACAGCCTCACACTAGTGTTCAAAAGCGAGAAGTAATTGAGGACCTGCAATTCACCGTCTTGCCACATCCACCATATAGTTCCGATTTAGTACATGCGTTTTTGACCTCTTTCCTAAACTTAAAGAACATCTCCGTGGAAATCGCTACGAGTCTGACGAAGAAGTTAAGGCCGCTGTGAAATTTTGGTTTCGTAGTCAAAGCTTCGAATTTTACCGGGATGGATTTCAAAAACTCACTTATCGTTGGCGTAAATGTATCGAGGTAGAAGGTGATTTTATAGAAAAGTAAATGTATCATTTTGAAGAATAAACTCTAAGGTACATATCTGCTTTTCTTTCGATAAAATCCTTCAACCTGTTTAAAATTTATTTGAGTGGAGGCATTACTTTTTAGCCCACCCTCATATATATATATATATATAAGAAACCATAAAAGGGGGCTTACCTTTAAGATAAAAGTAAGTGTAAGTAAAAACATTATAAAATAATTTAGGGAAACATTATGGAAAAGTAAAAAATGTAAAGTATTAAAATCTATAAAACCTTAAAAGGAACAAGTCAGGTACAAGTTACTCAATCACAGACACAACAGAGAATGAGAGTTAAGAAAAGTTGAAAGAATTTGTTAAAGGTTGATTGGTCGCGTGGTTGGTAGGCAGATAAAGAAAAAGTTATTGAAGAATATTGAGGTTATGGAATGGGGTATGATGATTTATCTCCGGTTTACGTTTAAAAATGAGTATTGTTTCTAAGAGGGGTAGGTCGTGTTTAGTGGCTTTCCAGTAATGCCTTTATTCTTAAGTTTGTGTGCCATAATTCCATAATCACATTTATGGAAGGTTTCAGTAAAGTCGGTGTATAGTGCATATGTATATATTTTGACCTCGACAGAATGTTTCTAGTATTTTCTTTTGGTTCCGCGATAGGCATGATAACTATGCTGGTTCGAATTCGATAAATTCTTTTCTTGTTGTAGTAATTAATTTTGTATCTATTTACACGTTCAGAGCACTTTATAAGGTGGGAGGTGAGAGTTACCGAACAATAGTTCCTGGGTATTACTCAGTTACCTCTTTGAATAAGGGGGCAATGCTCACGTTCTTTAATGGGAGTGGGTTTTGGCCTGTGTTAAGTGATTTGTTTGACTATACTCTCTTTGCATTTCTTGAGAAATATGGCACTCCATGTATTTGGAGTTGGTACGTACTGAATTTTTTCGTATTTGTGAGATAGCCTTAATTCTGTCCTTTCCAAAGAATTAAAAATCCACTAATAGATTCATGTCTGTACTTGTTCTTGACTGATTTGTATCTATGTCAAAGGATTCATTCGGATTATCCTTAAACAACTTGCTGATCCCTTCTGGGTCATTTGTATATTCATTTATTCTAGCTTTTAACGGACTAATACCCTCCTTACATTTTATTTTTCTCTTCGCAAAGGCATAAAATATTTTTTGTTTGTTTTCTGCTACCTTGATTTCTTCCTCGTTTGTCTTGTGAATGAATAAGTGTTTAGGTTCAGTTCTATTTCGTTTGATATTTCCTAGCTTGAGTCCCCTTCCTTCAGTTTTGCGTCCGTAGACACTTTTTCATGCTTTATTTCCGTTGTCTAAATGCTGTTGTGGTTTTTCTATCGAGTTTGCCACGTTTTCATTTTTATCTCTTCGGAACATACTTCAGCAATATAGGTTTACTTTAATTTTCTGTTGTAAGTAGTATTTCTTCTAGGATTTTTTCACGAAGTAGTAATTCCCAATCTACTTCCATTAATTATGAATTTATAGTTGCCCAATTTACTTTCATTAAATTCATATTTAACCATTCAAATGTTACTTCTATCTCTCTAGGACACTGGTTCCCAGCCGGTGGGCCATGGAAGTTGGTCATAGCATACCTTTCAAAAATCAAATTAAAATTTAGAAGTAGTATAATTTTCGTCATTTTATATAATTATTGGCATATAACTATATTTACATTATTTTTCCACGAGTTATTCGAATCAGCTCTAGTGGGCCATCGCCTCAAAAAAGGTTGGGAACCACTGCTCTAGGACGAATTTTTGGTCATCTGGTTTCGGTTTTTATTTATATATCGATTAGCTAATGATCAGAAAAATTGGTTTGCGTTACATTCTTATTTATTATTATATCAGTGTTGTTTTTCAAAATTAAATCCAAAAACGTTCGGTTTTTGCGTAGCTACACATATTTCCTGGGTAAGGGCATAATTTTCCATAACACCTAATAGCATCCTTGCCTGAGTTTTACGTCTTTTCTAATGTTACCGAAACTTTCGACATATATTCGTATAACTTCACTATTTTCCTTCCATGTTATGAATGGAAAGTTAAAATCCCACAAATTAATATATTTGTCGCTGGGGCTTTAAGTGATTTAACGTGCCTTCCATTTCATTTGTAGTGAATTTAAATTACTTTTTTGTGGTGTTTGGTGGTCTATACACGTTCAAAATGATTAAGTTTAGTTTTACAATTCTAAAATAAGAATTTCGACTGTGCTGTTTCATTTGCTTACTTTCATTTCACCTGTGCATGTGATTTTGTTATAATACAACATCCTCATCCTTTTGTAGCAAATCTATGTGCTCTGTATAGTTCTTTATTATTTCCGTGCCTTCGATGCAATTTTCACATCCTTTTTCACACTGATACAAGTGTGTTTCCGTTAGGAATATGATATATGTGTTGGTTTCCAGAGCTAAATTTTGTAGGTCTTGCAATTTGTAATCTTTGTTTTTTTCAGTGTACAGAACTTGTGTATTAGCATACACCAAATTTAGAGGTTTAATAATCTTGGTCTTCGGTAGATTTAGATGTTGGACCGTATCCCGTCGATTTTGTTGGTTCCTGGTCGGTGTTATTGGGTGGGCCTTTGCTCTTGAGAACATTGGGGGTGTGACCCTTAGTACCATTGTGAATGTTGAGTTAACTGTGGGTGGTATTGGGCTAGTGGATGTTACATGTCTACAATTAGGTGGACCAGCCATGAGTGGATCCTAGGGTCTTTGTTGGTCTGAAACATTATAACATTTTAACATTATAACATGTATTGCTGGTGTGCATATATCTGCGAAGTCCGGTCTTTTGTCATTTTCACGTATTCACTGATGCGTTAGAACACATACTGGTATAGATATAAAAGTCATAGATATATCCCAGCAGAGGTCATGAGGGTATATATCTTCCCCCTGGTCAAAAATAAGTATGAGGACATTCTGTCCAGTAATAATTACAGGCCTATTGCTGTCGCTTCCTGCTTCTCAAAACTACTAGAAAAACTCTTGTTACTCCAATTAAATGATTACCTATGGACATCTAATCAGTTTGGTTTTAAAAGGCCCCACTCAACTGACCTGTGTATCTATGTACTTAAAGAAACAGTATCTAAATATATTGACAGTAATTCAACTATTTATAGCTGTTTCCTAGATATAAGTAAGGCATATGATAGGGTGAACCACAATATTTTATTTGAAAAACTAGAAGACAGGAAGGTTCCCATGTACATAAGTATTAAACGTATTGAAATTTTGGTATTCCCACCAATCTTTTACCGTTAGGTGGGGAATGTACTATCCGAATGTTTTGGCTCCTCTTGCTGGATGAGACAAGCCTCCTTGCTCTCCCCTATGTTGTTTAATGTGTATATTGACGGATTAATTGCTTCGCTTAATGAGGCAACAGTGGGATGTTGTGTAGATAACACAAGGATAAATAACTTAGTTTATGCCAATGATATGGTGTTAATAAGTCCCTCTGTTAAAGGTCTGGATCGGCTACTAAAAATCTGCGAAGTGAATTCGCAGAAACATGATATTCTTTTTAATCTTACAAAAACTAAGGTTATGCAATTTTATCCTAAAAACTGTAAGCAGCCAGCTGATATTGGGTTTAAAATGAAAGGTGAAGTCATTGAGGAAGTACAAGAGTTTAAGTATTTGGGTCAAACTATTACCAGCTCCTTGAGTGATGACTCGGATATAAGAAGACAATCTCGAAGTCTTTGTGCTGAAGCGAATATGACTATAAGGAACGTTCGGTTTTGTACAAGTGAAGCTAAAGATACTCTCTTTCGTACTTTCTGCAGTAATATATACGGACAGCAACTCTGGGTGAATTATAAAAAAAGGTTCTGGCAGAACCCTAAATTTGCTGTACAACAGGTCTTTTAGACTCTTACATAAATTACCCCAAGATGCTCAGCTTCGCAAATGTTTGCTACCCGCAATGTCCCGAGCTTCCTGGAGGTAACAAGACGTGCTCAATACAGTCTGATGCAAAGAATTAAAAAGTCAACCAACCCGATTATCAAAGCTATCCATGAGTCCTGCCGTTTATCCTCTAATCTATGGAATTCTTGGTACGAAAACGTCTGTCTATAGCTCCACTTACTTTCGACATTACTGTATTATTTCTTATCAACTGTATATATTTCTATCCTTAGTATATGAACTGTCATTGTATTAATAATATTTGTCATATGGACTATGTATAGTCTGCCAATAAACCTTTTCATTTTCATAATTTACCGTTGAATTGATAATCACGAGTTAATTTGATGTTAGCACAGAGTGGGAACAAACACCTACAACTCAAGCTGATTTAGCGAAAACACCTCCTTATAACGAAAAGTGTTTTCGATGAGTTTTTCCGAAATGCCTAAGGTGATCGGTAAAGAGAGATTTCATTATAGTGAAGTGTCGTTATTGAGAGTTTTACTATATATATATATATATACATATATATATATATATATATATATATATATATATATATATACAGGGTGGGCCGAAAGTCTGGACCCATAGGAAAATATTTATTTTAATACATAAATTACAACAAATGGTAAATACTTAAAATGAATATCAACTTTAACTCGTAAATGCGTATCCGTGATACTGTACAGTAGTTCGTACTCCAGTATAAATACTCAAATACTTTTTTTATTTCAGCCCAGAAATGGCTTCGAATCTAACAACAGAAGACCGGGTAGAACTTGTGCTCATGTACGCAAGACAGGGCGCTACACACAGAGAAGTTGCTACCGAATTTAATAGAAATCATCCTGATAAGCATCCAGTAACACATGCGACTGTTGGCAAGTTGTTTAAACGTTTCAAAGAAACAGGAAGTGTACATGGTCGACGGCGTTCTGGTCGTCCAAAAACTGCAACTGATGAAAATACCTCTGCAATGGTATGTGAAACTTTAACGAATAGTCCAGTAAAGTCAACAAGAAGATTATCAAATGAAACACGCATCTCGAGAACGTCAATTCGAAGAATCATTAAAAATCATAAATTCCATCCCTAAGTGTCTCGATGTCAGAGGCCGCCAATTTGAGCATTTGTTATAATTTGTTGTTTATACTGGAGTACGAACCACTGTACAGTATCACGGATACGCATTTACGAGTTAAAGTTGATATTCATTTTAAGTATTTACCATTTGTTGTAATTTATGTATTGAAATAAATATTTTCCTATGGATCCAGACTTTCGGCCCACCCTGTATATATATATATATATGTATATATATATATATATATATATATATATATATATATATATATATATATATATATATATATATATATATATATATATATATATATATATATATATATGTAGCGTATCGACAAGAAATAGACCAACAAATCGACAGACATACTTTCTTTCCACGCTACCATAAAACAGTTTGGAACACACGTGGGCAAGAGTCAAACAATGGAGCGTCTATTTTTCCCCAATGGGAGCGAACAAAAACCGTTAACAACTAAAAGACGCGTGGACAAAGCGTCTTAAGAATGAAGTCTACGTCACAGGCCTACGGTATAAAAGGAGCTTCCACTTTATACTCACTCTCACTCACCCGTACGCTCACCATCGAACGTCCACCAACCGCTTTCCGGCCCCCTGGCCGGGGGCCACGGCCGCTACTTTCTTCAGGGCCTACAATTTGTCTTCACGTAAGATCTAAAGACCACCTGCAGAAGCAATCCGAGGCCCAACCGGAATCACTTCGGGCCTGCGGTTTGCCGGGTCGGCCTTCAAGTTTCTCCACGTTCCTCGAGATATTTCCGCACCCAGGCCGACCCTGACCTCATAAGGCCAGCCTGCACCTCGAGAAGTAACATCACCTCAGGCTCCACGAAGCCTACATCCATCATCTCAAGAGGCTTAACGGACAACGACAGCTCGAATCTGCGTAATAGGTTCGTCTTCAGCCCGCTTCAAGTTTTTACATCGCCCTAAGCTAAGTACATCATATTCGTAAGTACTCTTGAAACCTACATTAGCCTACCGCCGAACGGTAGGCTATACTCCCAAAGTGTGTAATCACGCGTCCATTGACTCCCGTTAATAACGCAGTAGGCCTATCATCCAATTCAAGTGTCAATTCAATACCGTTTATTCCGCGTACCATCCGTCATTATGTTCAAGTCATATAAATGTGTGTTTAAATAAATGTTCTCTTGACGTAATCACTTAACATCACATAATGTCTTTATATAAATGATATTTGTGCAAGCATTTCAATCCATTATTATTAGGCCACATCAATTATTCTATGTGCATCCATGCAATCATTTAGCCTACTTAATCAGTGTCATGTTTTCCATTCAATGTACCAAACGCACGTGCATTCTTTATATCATTAACTAGGCCTATTCAATGTTACATGTCGCATGCCATTTACATACCATCGATGAGTATTACATTATTTATTACGTGTCAATTAAGCTATTAACATTTCATCTTATTAGCTAAGCCTATGCCATAAGCATAACGTAAAACTACCAATTAATTACTGTCAATTCTTTGTTATATCACAGTGAATAAAATAACGGATTTATTTTCATAATAAACTACAAAAGTAAGGTGTCTTTCATAACCTTAATATTAATTTGCTTGAGCGTAAATCAAGCTGGTGACCCTCGCTGCCATTTCGGTCACTTCCAATAGTATGGTGGACCTAATCAAATAACCATTCATTCCAATCGGTGATACTGTATTACATCATAAATTATTAACCCAGCCTATCATTATAAAGCAATCAGTCATTGCCTAAATCAATCGTTGCATACAATTAAATCATTATCACCTTAAACGGCTAAAACTAGCTCCACTATAAATTGGTGTAACCCCGGAGTGACTCGATCTTATTTTACGTTATTTATTCACAGCGATCCTTGTGCTTAGCTATTATTGACCATTTCATTTTTTTGCAGCCACATTAAATAATTTCTATGTAAATACGGTATTCATAAATTCAATGTGATTTTCTGCAGTCATATCAAATAATTTCTATGTACGTACGGTTTCATAAATTCAGTGAAATTATATAGGCCTACTTGCAAACAGTGATATTCGTTCCGCGCGGTACTTTAATGCCTTACTGTCTCGCGGTCATGTGCCGTCGCACAATCACCGCAACTTTCAAATTCCCGAGTGCGTCCCCCTGAGTCGAGTCTCACTGCCTCCTGACGGTAGGGGCGCGGCGACCCCTTGGAGAAGCCACCACTGGCATTGGGTCCTGCTCCGCCGTCATACGGATCGTGGAGGGACTCACGAAACTCACCACCTAACGCCTCAGGACAACACTCACCCCCCCCCCCCCAGCGCTGCAGTCAGTCCCAAATTCGTTTCAAACGGCGCATTCTTTCGTCACCACCTCGTCCAAAATATTCAACGGTCCCGTCTCGGCCGTTGTACGGTAAATCATTTGGCGATAAATCTGGTGACGCGCCTCATTGATCAGCGAATTTTTTTTCCGTAAGCACGACGGGTTTTCCCTTCCCCATTCCCTACGGGAAGGCCTAAAAAGAAAGCATTCTTCAATCAACGAGCAGAGTGCACACATGCCTCCACGCAACAAGCAAACTGCAAAACAGACACTTCAGGCACAGGGTTGGCGATCCCCTGCCTTCATCAACTGTCTCTTTGCATCATTCCGTGGATTAATTCCTGCTGCTCGTGGACTTGAACGACGTTTCTTTTTCTCCCTTCGGCAGGAGCGACCTCGACGACAACATCCACACGACGAGTTACGGGCACAGCATTCGAACTCAACACAGTCCCCCGCCCCTCTCGTTTCCTTCGTCCACTCTTCATTGCTCCACATTCCTGCCGAAGTCCAACCCCTGCGGCAGGAGCGACCTCAACGAGAACCACCACGCGACGAGTTACGGGCACAGCATTCGACCACCAACACAGTCCCCCCGCCCCTCTCGTTTCCTCCGTTCGCTCCTCACTGTCCCCCATTCCTGCCGTACCCCAACCCCACCCCCCTGCGGAACCCCCACCCCATACACCAGCGCTTCCTCTTCCGAGCATCTGACGACCCTTCATTCCTTCCTGCGTCAGGAATTCCACGACATACCAGGCCAAGCGTCAAATCTCGGAGTGGCCTCATCAGGTCTCCCAACAGAATGGTATTTCTTCTCAGTATCGTTCCTTCGTCTCTGAGAGGGAACTACTTGTAGCGTATCGACAAGAAATAGACCAACAAATCGACAGAATACTTTCTTTCCACGCTACCATAAAACAGTTTGGAACACACGTGGGCAAGAGTCAAACAATGGAGCGTCTATTTTCCCCAATGGGAGCGAACAAAAACCGTTAACAACTAAAAGACGCGTGGACAAAGCGTCTTAAGAATGAAGTCTACGTCACAGGCCTACGGTATAAAAGGAGCTTCCACTTTATACTCACTCTCACTCACCCGTACGCTCACCATCGAACGTCCACCAACCGCTTTCCGGCCCCTGGCCGGGGGCCACGGCCGCTACTTTCTTCAGGGCCTACAATTTGTCTTCACGTAAGATCTAGACCACCTGCAGAAGCAATCCAACGAGGCCCAACCGGAATCACTTCGGGCCTGCGGTTTGCCGGGTCGGCCTTCAAGTTTCTCCACGTTCCTCGAGATATCTTCAGCACCCAGGCCGACACTGCCATAAGGCCAGCCTGCACCTCGAGAAGTAACATCACCTCAGGTCTCCACGAAGCCTACATCCACCATCTCAAGAGGCTTAACGGACAACGACAGCTCGAATCTGCCTAATAGGTTCGTCTTCAGCCCGCCTTCAAGTTTTTACATCGCCCTAAGCTAAGTACATCATATTCGTAAGTACTCTTGAAACCAACATTAGCCTACCGCCGAACGGTAGGCTATACTCCCAAAGTGTGTAATCACGCGTCCATTGACTCCCGTTAATAACGCAGTAGGCCTATCATCCAATTCAAGTGTCAATTCAATACCGTTTATTCCGCGTACCATCCGTCATTATGTTCAAGTCATATAAATGTGTGTTTAAATAAATGTTCTCTTGACGTAATCACTTAACATCACATAATGTCCTTTATATAAATGATATTTGTGCAAGCATTTCAATCCATTATTATTAGGCCACATCAATTATTCTATGTGCATCCATGCAATCATTTAGCCTACTTAATCAGTGTCATGTTTTCCATTCAATGTACCAAACGCACGTGCATTCTTTATATCATTAACTAGGCCTATTCAATGTTACATGTCGCATGCCATTTACATACCATCGATGAGTATTATATTATTTATACGTGTCAATTAAGCTATTAACATTTCATCTTATTAGCTAAGCCTATGCCATAAGCATAACGTAAAACTACCAATTAATTACTGTCAATTCTTTGTTATATCACAGTGAATAAAATAACGGATTTATTTTCATAATAAACTACAAAAGTAAGGTGTCTTTCATAACCTTAATATTAATTTGCTTGAGCGTAAATCAAGCTGGTGACCCTCGCTGCCATTTCGGTCACTTCCAATAGTATGGTGGACCTAATCAAATAACCAATTCATTCCAATCGGTGATACTGTATTACATCATAGATTATTAACCCAGCCTATCATTATAAAGCAATCAGTCATTGCCTAAATCAATCGTTGCATACAATTAAATCATTATCACCTTAAACGGCTAAAACTAGCTCCACTATATATATATATATAAGAGAGAGATCAGAAGTGAGCTGTCTTTCCTTGTAAAAAGACGTGTTTTATTCAGTGTCCAGTGTTACCAATTGAATAAGTTGTTTCAGTAAAAATAACTTTAAAAAAATAGTGTTTGGTGCCTTCTTAACTAAATTACCTCGCGTTATTAATTATTCATAACCGAATATATTTTATTTACTGACTTTATTTATTATTATATTTACTTGATAATACGAAGGCAAATACATATAGTTTGTTTTGCAATGTTCTAGAAGTGTGAAATTCCAAACTAGTAGAAAACATGGTCGAATAAGGTTGATTTGGGTTTCCTAAGGATCATCAAGTAGAGTCTGGTCACCCTCCGTAGGAAACAAATCGGTTGAACAATGGGCAGCTAAGTAATTTTTTTTATTGCTCATAAATTGTCTTCTATCTATATCCCTCTTTATTAATACTTTTCCGTTTGCAGGACCGTCGTCGGTAGCTTAATTACGTATATATAGGTTCTTGTTCTTTTTCGTTCAAAATAATTTTGTTGTTACAGGAACCTGTCTTCTGCGTTTCAAGAACGTTTTTGCGGGCTTGCGTTGGTGACGTCATAACTAAGCACGCGGTAGACCTACGTTTTATTTATTAATTGCTGTTTACTTATTCCCGGAGACTTACGTCGTTACTAGATTACTATTATTAACTCACTATTAATTTCGAAACGCTAGTAATTTAATTAGTTAATAGCATGGGATCCCCGTCAAGTACTTTCAGTCTGTGCGAAGGGAAGTTTGTTGCTTACCCGTTTAATTTAGCTAATAATACTGATCAATAAGTTTGCAGGTGGTGCTCAAACATGGATTTGCTGAAGAACGAGCTACAGCGTGAGAGGGAGGTCAGAGTGAGGCTTGAAGAAAGATGATACTCCTGACGGCGAAATTAGAATCCCTTGGGACTTCTGAGAGGAGTTATTCTTCAGTCGCGGCTCTTTCTGCCTCAATTTCTACTAATGGTATGAATAATTCTAAAAGCCCTATTTCTTCCCATAGTTCCCGAACCTTCGTTCAAGTGCGTAATGGAGCCCCATTGAGACAACCTAAGACTTGCATAATCGTAATAACAAACAATAAGTTTTCTGTTTTAGATTTCGAAGACGCTGATGAACCTGAAATACGACTCGTTGGTGATCCCATTGTTCGAGGGCAGCTCGAGGAATTCTGTGGAAGAAACCCCCTCGTAAGCGCCGTTACTGCTACCCTGGTGCAAAGGTGGAGGATATAACGAATAATGTTGACCAGTTTACAGACGGAACCTCTGAGGATACAACGTGTGTTATTTATGTCGGTACTAATAACGTTTTAGATTCTAGATCAGAAGAGCTGCTGTCTAGGTATAGGTTCTCATTAGAGTGACTAAAGGAAAAACTAATAAGATTTCTTTAACAGGTATACTTGCTCGAATTATCCAACGTAACGAGTTCCACAACAAGGCGACCTATATTAACAATAACCTAGTCTCTTTGCCAACAGGAAGGAGTGCATTTCGTGAATTTTTCGAACAGAGTGACTTGTTCCTCGGAGATGGACTTCATCTTAATGACGTTGGAGCTCCGCGTTTAGGAAGACTACTAGCGGAGCGACCCGGCGTTGCCGGGGTGGATGTTGAACGCTATATATATATATATATATATATATATATATGCCCGGTTAGGTAAACTGAATGCCCGGTTAGGTTAATTGAATGCCCAGTTAGGTCAACTGAATGCCCGATTAGGTTAATTAAATGGCCGGTTAGGTCAACTGAATGCCCGATTAGATTAATTGAATGCCCGGGTACGTTAATTGAATGCCTGGTTAGGTTATTTGTACACCCTTGACGATTGGTTAAGTCATGATATTTTCGTTAAAGCCAACGAAAATATCACGACTTAACCTAACCAATCGTCAAGGGCGTACAGATGACCTAACCTGGTATTCAATGAACCTAACCGGGTATTCAATAATTTTACCATAGGTTTCGTAATGATCTTGATGACGTCAATTAATGTTTTAAAATTAATTATTTAATTTATTAACACCCACGTGCACAACCTAGGGACCTAATCAATATGTGTGGGAAGTTTCATGTTTGTAACTGCTTCCATTTTGGAGTTATGGTTGATGGCTGGAACACACACACACACACACACACACACACACACACACACACGCGTCTTTTTATTATTATTATTATTATTATAGATAAACAATAGACTGGTACAAATTTATAACCGAAAGACTTCCAAAAATCAACAATTTTTGATAAAGAAAAGGGGAAAATTGGTTTTGTAGGCCTAGGGCAGTGATGGCGAACTTTTTTATCCAAGTGTGTCACTTGCATACATGCATTTTAAATTTAACTACAAAATCATAGATAGCTGACTTATTAATCGAAAGTACTAGGGCGTAGACGATTTATTGCAGTTTTTCATCAGAATACCAAACATTTTCAACATCCATCGCGTGTCACCTGAAACCCTGCGGCGTGTCACTGCTGACACGCGTGTCATAGGTTCGCCATCACTGGCCTAGGGGGTCCGAAATTTTCATAAAATGGAAAATAATTGCTATTTTCTTACTTACAGCGACAGGCATAATGATATTAGGATACCTAATAGAATTTTTGTAATATTTTAAAGTGGGGAAAATAAATAATTTTCTAAAAATGATCTTCAACTATAGAAGCGCATCTAATCAGATAACTTAATTAACGTATTTCTATGACAACTAAAAAATAGAATGATAAATCAATATCCTATCAAATTGTTTGTGTATACGTAAAATTATTTGTACAAAAGCCACAGTAATAAAGCGCACAAAAGTCACGGTAAATATTGTTTGTGTTTACATAAAATTATTTGTACAAAAGCCACAGTAATAAAACGCACAAAAGTCACGGTAAATAATTTCGAGTGTGGCTCGTTCAACTTTAAACTCGTGTTTATTTAAATTGCCCGTTTTAATTATGTAATTTTTTGTGTTGAATCGATAAAGAAATTTTGTGAATCGAAAAATGTTAAAATTAGAACAAATATCAAAATATTTTGTATAAAAATCATTGAATTTTAAAAATGCATGTTTGTTTTTAGTTTTTTGCAAAAAGTTCTTTATGAATTTTAAAAATATATACTTTTTTAAATTGAATCGATAAATAAATCTTTTGTGAATCGAATGATATTAAATGTTTAGTAAATATTGACTTATTTTGTGCTAAAATTATGATTAAAAATGAAAAATTAAAAAAATGCGTGTACAGGCATGGGAAGAACTGTACCCCTAAAAGAGGGGAAGGAATTATGTTAGGAAATTTTTTTTAGCAAGTACACTGCACAATAAAAAGCCGCATCGAATGGTGAAAACCGCATTGTTCTACACCAATTGTAGCGACCTGTAGGTGTGCGCAAAAAAACTGTTACATATATATATATATATATATATATATATATATATATATATATAAGGCTTCATTTCTGAAATAGTATATTAGATTTCATAATACTGCCTCTTATTTTCAGGCTGCCGTAACTCGAACGGTCCTGGCGTAATTTCCTTAAATTACAGGCCAAAAAACATGAATTTACCTTGCGCGCGCGAAGGTAACGCGGTTTCAACAAACAATTAGAAGGTTCTATCTTTAAATGCTTGTGGCCTACAAAACAAAATAAAATATTTTTTTTCTTTAATTGCTTGTAAAGACTATGATTTAATTGCGATAAGTGAATCGTGGTTTAGTACTGAAACACGTGACTTTGTAGGGGAGTGTCAAATTAGAGGTTATAGACTTTTTGTTAAAAACAGAATAGGTAGGCAACGAGTAGGTGTTATGTTGTATATCAAAGATAATATTGCGAACGCTATAGAATTAAGGTACAGAATCCCAGAACAGATAGATTCGACTACAGCAGAACTTAAATTGAACGATTTCAAACGTGTTGCTGTTATATATAGTCCCCTTAATCAAACAGCTGATACGGACGAAGCGTTATATCGTGAACTAAAGAGAATAATAAGTAGTGAGCAGGCCTTAATTATGGGTGACTTTAATTGTGCCAACGTGAATTACGATACAATGCAGGGAGACGCGGAAGGTAATCGTTTACTTCATTTTCTCGAAGATAGCTTTCTTATTCTAAAGGTTGGGGAACCTACGAGGTTGGACAGTATCTTAGATTTAGTAATAACGACGGATGATAGGCTTATCACTGATCTTCAAGTAATGGAACCGTTAAGCAATAGCGATCACAATATGGTAGAGTTTGTCCTCTCAGTAAGTCATTCGAAGCCAGCTAACTCGACTAAAATTCCTGACTTCCAGGGTGCAGACTTTTCTAAATTTAGAAATGAATTGCTGTGGGAATCGTTTGAAACAGTATTTAGGACTATAAATGAGGAATGTGTACCGTACAAGATTAAGCGCGCGAAAGTAAATAACAAGCTCTTGTGGTTTACTTCTAGAGTACGGGATATTATAAAGAGTAGAGATTGGGCTTATACGTAGGTTACATAAGGGCGATAAAGACAATTTGTGGTTACGAAACAACTGTACAGGGTGTCCGAGAATTATCTGTACAATTTTTGGCTGTTATTAAAAGTCAACCATGAAGTGTAGAAATTCCAGTGTTGTCCCATTTTACAGAGAATCTCATTACGTTTTTTTCCATACCACGTTTTGACAAGTTTTTTAGAAATGTACGCGGGTGACAGACATTGATGATTTAAAAGCAAGAATCACAGCTGCTATTGAGCGAATTGATGTGGATATGCTGCAGCGTACATGGCAACATTTGGAGTATCGATTGGATGTTTTGCGAATCACTAATGGTGCACATATCGAATGTTTGTAACAACGTTACTTTAATAAAAGAAACTTTTGAAAATACAGATTCTAAATAATCTTGTTTAAGAATTTTACGTGTGTTATCAAGAATTTTATTAAAAGATGAAATTGTACAGATAATGTTCGGACACACTGGATTTTCTAAAAAACTTGTCAAAACTTGGTATCAGAAAAAACTTAATGAGATTCTCTGTAAAATGGGACAACACTGGAATTTCTACACTTCATGGTTGACTTTTAATAACAGCCAAACATTGTACAGATAATTCTCGGACACCCTGTATATCTTTAAGGCGTGAAGCCAAAAGCGTAATGAAAAAGTCCAAGCGCGATTTTGAAATATCCATAGCTTGTGACGGCAAAGAAAACCCGAAGCGATCTTTCCAATACGTTAATAATAGGAACCCGGTAAGGACTCGTCTTAGGACCATTGAGAAATTCTGACGGTCAGCTAGTTTCTGAAAACAAGCAAATGGCTTCGCTGGTAAACGAATTTCTTACGTCAGTGTTTAAAATAGAAGATGTAACGAATATTCCTACGGTCATAGCCATAATACCTTTTGGTAATGGTAATACTTTAGATAATAGTGTGGTGAGTGAAACGGAGGTACTGCAGTATATTTGTAGAATGAAAATGTGTAAATCACCGGGGCCAGATTCCATATCTCTCATACAACTAAAGTAATTAAAAGAAAGCATTGTTGTGCCGCTATCAAAGTTTTTTAATGCGTCTATTTCTGAGGGGTGCGTACCAGATAACTTCAAGTTAGCAAAGATAACACCTATTTTAAAGAAAGGCGATAATGGTGGGGCGGGAAATTACTTACAACGCTTGTTGTAGGTAAGCTACTGGAATCGATAATTAGGCATCGAATTGTCGAACTCTTAGAATTGCATAACTTGATTAGAAATACGCAGCACGGTTTTAGGCGAAGTAAATCCTGTTTAACTAATCCTTTAGAATTTTTTCAAAGCGTAGTTGAAGTTTACAATAGTCATTGGGCGGTAGATGTAGCGTATTTAGATTTTCAAAAAGTGTTTGACACCGTACCGCACAAAAGACTCATTAAAAAAACTAAGGTCATGGAATCAGGGGTGTAGTAATAAATTGGATAGAAGAGTGGTTGCGAGGTAAGAAACAGAGGGTGGTCGTTGATGGGTTCTGTATTGAGCCCTTTGCTTTTTCTTATATAATTCAGGGGTGGCGAAGTTTCCTGGACCCAAGAGCCACATACTGTACGACGTTTTTCAGATGTACGAGAGCCGCAAAATATTTTAAAAAGAATTTAATCATTAAAAACATATACATATACATATAGTTATACTCACATTATTAAATTGTTTAATTACTGTTGTAGAAGGCTTAGTTTGGGTCTTTATTTTGGCTGTTACTGCTTTAAAGTCTGGCTGATGTGATGTTAAGGCGGTAGGAAGAAGCTCAGTCAGGTGTTCGTTAGTGAGGGCAGCACGATGTTTTGACTTTACAAACTTCATTACCGGGAAGAGTGTTTCACAGCAATAAGTTGTCCCAAAAACTGAGATAAGTCGGAAACTGGTTTTCCTGAGGTGAGGATACTTTGTCTCTGGTACTTGCTTCCAAAACTCAACTGCAGATAAGCTTTAATGTATCAACTTTAAACCCACGTCCTCCTGTAGCTCCAAAAGTTCTGTTTGTATTGAAGCAGCTTCCATAACAAAAGGTGTGGTAACAGGACAGCCATCGTTGACGACATCAATCAGAACAGGCCCGTAGCCAAGGGGGGGCCAGGGGGGGCAAAGCCCCCGCCTGGAAAATAATATGCCCCCCTGGGAAAACCAACCGCAACGGCATTCCATGCTACAAAAACGCCAAAGCCAACTTGTTTTACTTGCCTTTGAAAATAAGAGAACGAAGCAAATAGACATATTTGAATTCCTAAAGAATTTCGCTAAAAAAACTCGCCGCATACAGTTATTCTAAAATCAAAAAAACTTACAGACTTTTATTTACACTAAATTTAGACTAAATATTGTATTCTATAACCCAATATGCCTATCTATATGTATCGGTTTGATCATTTTTTTATTTAGCCTACGGTGTTTTACTTGTTATAGTTTTGAATGTAATTTTCTGCAGTATATTTCGATATTCACAAAAAATGGCATTAAATTTTTTCATTGTCCCCCCTGGCAATTTCTCAGCCCCTCCTACTGATTTGGTCTGGCTACGGCCCTGAATCAGAAAAGGATTTACAAGAAATTCGAAGCATGGTTTTAGCTTCTTTAGTTCATCAAACCTGAACTGAAAATTATCAATTAGTCCTTCTAATTTACCTTTGTATTCCTCCAATTTAATATCTTTTATTTCAATATCAGGAAAAGTGTTTACTCGGTTTTTCAGGTGGGGAAAGTGGTCAAATTTTTTTGTTACTAGATCTTTTTGGAAGAGCTTTATTTTATTCTGGAAACTGAAAACTGTCTGAGTAAGGTCAGAAATGACCTTATCCTTTCCCTGAAGTGCCAAATTTAGATTTTGAAGTTGTTGTATTACATCAGTAAAAAACATCAGATCCTGCACCCATTCGTGATCTTCTAGTTGTGGGTATGACTTTCCCTTTTCTTTCAAGAAATCAATGATAGGCTCCAACAGTGCAACAAACCTATTCAGGAGATTACTAGTTGATAACCACCTTACAATACAGTAGAATGAAAGGTCATCTGGCTTATCTTGAAGATCCAGCTCCTCGATAAAATTTCTAAACGTCGGTGCGTTTTTGCATTTGAACGAATGAAATTCACAATTTCTAGAACACATTTCATAACACGGTCATACCTAGAGTACTTGCTTACCAAATGACCACGGTGAATGATACAGTGAATAAAGAGACACACAGGATACTTGGGATCGCGTGTCAAGAGCCCAACTAGGCCTACATTTTGTCCTAGCATAGCTGGTGCTTCATCTGTTGCAACACTGACAAGTTTATTCAATGGTACTTGAGCATTTGATAATGCCTCGTCAAGTGCGTTCTTTATGTCAACCCCTCTGGTGGTTTCTCTTAGGGTCATTAAGTCCAAGAGTTCTTTCACATTTCCATCGCCAGTAACATAACGAACAAATATCGCCAGTTGAGAGTTATCTTTAATATCTGTGGATTCATCGAGGGCCAAACTGAATGCAACAGAATTCTTCAAATCACTCTGCAACGAGCATGTAATTTCAGCACTGATCTGGGAAATACGTCTCTCTGTAGTGTGGCGGGAAATAGAAATACTTGCTATTTGTTCTCGAAGCTTTGTGTTATCTGGAGCGAGAATTGCAGTAACATCGCCAATATTCTTCTTCACAAATTCTCCACTACTGTAGGGAAGTTGAGCACGAGCAATATTCCATGCCATAACAAAATTAGCTTCAATAGTTAAGTCAGCTCTCTTACACAATGATAAAAGTACAGTTTGTTGGGCAACTAGGCTAGATTTCAACATTGTTAACTTAGTCTTCCGCAATTCTGATTTGGGAGGAAATTCCGTAATAAAATTTTGATGGTTAGTTTCATGATGACGCTTTAAGTTACTGGCTTTAAAGTGATTGAGTGCCACGTGGCAGATAAGACACACAGGTTTCCCACCCTTAACAGTAACGACGAAGCTCTCCTCCCACTCCTGTTTAAAAACTCTATTTTCTTCTTCATATTTCCGTTTCTTATGTCTGCTCAGTCATTTTAATCAACTAAGGGTTTGTATAACTTTCACTTGTATAGCTGAGAAAAATAGCCACTATTTGATCTAAGAAGCCAATTTTAAAACACACTCACTCGTTACTACACGCGGCCCGCAGGGTAGCTCGAGGGGTACTGGACACTGGTGAGTGGCGAGTGGCGTTAATTACGTAATTATCCCGTTTAGAGCCTGTCACGCAAAAGAAATTGTCGTACGCATGACGCATTTTATTGTCAATTCAATTTTTCCTTATTTTTTTTCATATTTTTTATTATGTGAAAAAAAATTATATTTGTATTATGAATTTTGTCTTTTATGATAAATACAATAAAAAACCAAAATTGTCTCGCGAGCCGCAGTTAACAACCTCGAGAGCCGCATGCGGCTCGCGAGCCGGGGTTTGGCTACCGTTGTTATATATATTAACGATCCAGATGTCGGTGTAGTCAGTACAGTTTCAAAGTTTGCGGATGACACGAAGTTGGATAGTAAGGTGATTAATGAGGAAAATAGAGGTAAAATCCAGGAAGATCTGAGTAAAATCGCATATTGGTTGGTCACATGGCAAATGTGATTTAACGTCGATAAGTGCAAAATTTTATATATAGGTACGCGTAACGGTAATTTTGCGTACAGTATGTCAGGGAAGGAGTTTGCAAGCGTAGGTCAGGAAAAAGATTTAGGAGTTATAGTCAAGGAGCAAAACAAAGTAAGGCAGCGGTCAATAAGGCGAACAAAGTGCTTGGTTTTATAGCTAGGAATTTTGAGTACAATTCGTGCGATATTATGATTCCTCTTTATAAGTCATTACTTAGACACCATTTGGGGTACGCGATCCAATTTTGGAATCCGCATGTGCACAAGGATATAGACAAAATCGAAAGAATTCAAAGATGAGCAACTAAGATGATTCCGTCGCTTAGGTCAAAGTCGTACGAGGATACGCTTATGGAGTTAAAATTGACTACACTCAAGACTAGGAGGCTAAGGGTGATCTAATCCAGGTTTTTAAAATTATGAATGGGTTCGATAACGTAAACAGAGATAGCTTTTTCGAAATAGCACAGTATAGTAGAACTAGAAATAACGGGTGTAGGCTGAGAAGTAGAAGGTTCGAGACGGCAGTCGCCAAAAACTTTTTTACGCATAGAATAGTAAATAGCTGGAATAGTTTACTGGTATATGTAATTAGTAGCACGTCTATAAACATGTTTAAAAATCGATTAGATGTATATGTTGATAGATTAGGTATATTTTAAGTTTAAGGTACTTAAAATTAAGGTTTCTGTGGTTCCGAACTCGCATAAAATTGTAGGTCCCCTCCGCCACCACGGAGAACATGCGCAGTACACAATTACAAACACGGTTAGGTAGGCCAGCCATGAGTGGAATCTGGGGTCTTTGCTGGTCTGAAACATTATATATATATATATATATATGAAAAGAAGGACCAACACAACAGCAAACATTTTCGTTTATTTTTTTTGTACTTCAGACGTTTCGACAAATCTTTTGTCAACATCAGTGAATCATAAATTTTAAAACCTTAAAACAAAAATAAGAATAAATAATTAAAATTAAAGCAATACAAAAGAAAATGATTGATTTAATTGATTTAATTTTGTCTCCAGTCCAAAAACAGCTACTTCACTGCCCTTTAAATATAATGGGATGTAAGGGCTCACTTGGACCTTCCATTGCGTCTCTGGTTTGGCTTGGAACACTACCCCACAAACAGGCATATAAATTATAGCAATAGACATATACGAAAAATACTTAAATTTTAAAAATAAAAATAAAATATATTATATGTAACTGACAAGAACAAGAGTGAAAATTAAAAATAATATAGATCTTGCACAGAAATACAGTGTTTCACAAATTTGACTGAACAAACTCCATATGCTTTCGACAATATTCATTTCATTTCATCAACGCATCGATGATTTTGACAGAAAAATCGTATAATAGACCATCATCTAAATGGATCTGACAAACATGCAAACCGTTTTGTCAGTGCAGTAGGAATGACAGTGTACAGTAGAAATAAACAAAATAGCATTTTCTTAGACATTATGAAAGAAACTAAATAAGAGAGCTTTATGTAATTGACATTTATGATTACATGTTTGACAATCATCAAATCTCTTTGTAGTTCCAACTAGCTGCATTACAGTGTTTTGCAAATGAGATGGGATAAAATATACAACAAATTGACAAGATACTGGCTTTTTGACGAAGTTTTGATTAATTTCACAGCGAAACACCACAATTAGGCAAACCATATCACCTTTGACATATTGCCAGATTTAAAAGACAGTCACTTTAGGAATGGACAATGCTAATTTAAATATCAACATTTTACGCGATGTCCGTCAGTTTTCATTACCATATGACAAAATTCAAATGAAATCACGAAAGGTTAATGTACGGTACATCATCAATTACAGCATTGTATTTAACAGTTGGCAAATACATTTGTTAAGTTACGTACACATTTCAGATCCGTAAACAGTAACGTAAGTTGAGAGCATAGATTTGCTAATACACACTACATATTCTTAACTACATACTGATTACTCAATTCCAAATATCCTCGCTATCAAGACTTTTGGGTAGGTACGTTGTACAGTGTCTATAACAGTTATAAATAATTTCGACTGACACGTTCGGTATGGCCTCTGAGATTATCCGATGTAGGTGATTTTCTCTCCATTGAATAAGTGTCATTCCGGCCTCTCTCACCCTCCATGCCATCTTGTAGGTCACGAGCTTTATTCCCAGTATTGTCTTCAATGCACTGAAGCATTTTCTGTAGGATTTAAGAAGGGAGAATGAGGAAGCAAATGAGATTTTGAAGGCGGGCATCATTGTCACAAAGGGCATTGTCCAGAATTACTACAGTGTGTTCCTCGCCTATATTGGCCGAGAGGGACTGGAGGAAATCAGAAAATACACATTTGTTCATGCCACCAAAAGCTACAGTAGTTCTTAATAAAGCATTCGTATGTTTTCACAAATCAAATCGCCATGATAATATTAATATTCATGCCTCTTTGCTCAGCAACAATCTTGTCAACTCCTTACCCATTGACGCTGTTTCGTACGGCCGCTTCATATAAAAGTTGCAGCTCATCTCGTTAAAGTAGATTCTCGTACTGTTTAATCCTTCATCCGCATAATCTTGTCGGGCGTCGTTAACTCGTCGCGCGTTTCGTGGTACTTGAACATTTTCAGCCAGCTTCCGGGTAATTAGTTAGGCATCTAAGGCTCTACTGATCGATGCATCAGACATTCGGGGCTTCCTGGGCGAGACATTCTGTAATAATGAATTCAGCTCCAGGAGGGTTATCAAGGGATTTGCCCCAATCATCATAAGTAGGAATTCTCTCATCTCAGGTCTATGTCTCCGTCCACCTGAAAGGCATGAAAGGAATAAATAACATGTCCGTTACTGATATCGTTCAGTGTGAAATGTCAGACTTATTAAAGACTACTTATATGATAATATATATATATATATATATATATATATATATATATATATATATATATATATATATATATATATATATAAATAATCACTATTAGTTTGGGATGTTTGGGATTTTTTAATTTCCTTCTTAACGGCAAAGGTCATATATAATGGAAAGGACCTGTAGCTTTACGTGAGATTCAAACTACGAGTCGCTACATCATCTGAATGCAAAATACAGTCACATATCTAACTACTGAACAGACCCAACAGTCCTTCACACTGCTGATTTTACGGGAAGCGGTGTCGTGATGTGGGTACGACATAATTCGTCGGGGTCTGTAAAACGTATAAAGAAAATCATGCAATACAATAAATTTCGAAAAGCGTAGTTTTTGTAAATACTTTGAATGTTGGTTTACTAGAATGTAATGTAACAACACGCACCTCAGCAACAGGAAGTTGGCTATTATTCTTAAACTCAGTTATGAACTTAATCGAAGGAATTAAATTATTTAATTGTTCTAAAATAAAAGAACTCAGAAAAAAAAAGACTTCCTGCAAACTTCTCTATATAGAAATATTATCTTCTATTGTCTCAAATCACTCAAAAAGAAGTTTTGAAGACCATTTCTTCTTTCTAAAGAAGGTACGTATCATTAAAAGAAGTTATTATAATAATTCAGAGCTGGGCATTTGCGGCATATTTTGCGGTACTGCGGTACTTGCGGTACCACCGCATTACCACCCCGGGCCCCCATAACGCAGTACCGCAAAGGATCGCTGAAAGTACCGCAGTACCGCTACCGCATTCAAATTTCCGCGTACCGGTTTGGTACCGGTTTGGTAGTGCAGCAGTACCGCAGTACCGCAATATGCCGCAAGTGCCCAGCTCTGTATTATATCATCTGACAAGAAGATTTGATACACCAAAAAAAAGGAAAACTTTTCCGAGAATGCACCCTCCAAAAGAAGTTGTAAGTTCAAAATTTAGGTGGTTTTATTTTAAGTGAAGGGTCTTTGTCATTAGAATTTACGGCAAATATACATATCATCTGCAATGGTTTTCAGAATTTGATAAAATCTGTTAAACATGCTTAACCCTTTAACGCCAAAAGTTTTGGTAGGGTTAAGTTTGAATGCGTGTTTGTGAAACGGTATCTATTCGACTTGGACCACCATGAAAGCCTACGGAACTTATTAACGGCCATGCTACGTGGTACTAAAATAAAGTTTTCATTCTCTTTGTTTTTGTATTTTATCTTTAGTGTTACCATTCATAAGGAGTTGCGGCCAAATTATTTTGGGAGGTCATTGTATATTCGTCTTTGTGGATATGAATTCTTTACTTAATACCCAAGGACCGCTGTGTTTACAACATATGCAAATTGTATGTACAATTGCTTAAAGAAGTTTATTGAAAAGCATAAAGAAAAACTTTTTGAAATTTAATTTTTTCGAGTAACTTTTTTCCGAAACTGTACACAAGGAAGGAAAGTGGCTATCATTATTATAACTAGTTTTAAATAGATACTTATTTGCAGGGAAATGGGAGCTGGGAGTTTGCAAGTAGTATAATCTCTTTATTACTTTCTCTAGAGCAGTATCAAATAAAATATAAATATTTTTAACGAAATCCCAAAACAAATAAATGTTGGTTTCCAGCTGCCCTCACTGTTGCAAAATAAATCGAGGTAAAGTAAACCATCAGGTAGTAGGTAAATAGTAATTATGAAGCCTTAAAAAAAAAGATAAACAAAAAACAGGTAAAATAATGGGGACACTAAAAGCACAGTAAACACAATCTTGGACTGAAATTGCGAATGAAAATAATCATTTGCAAATTCCAGTCTTTCAGCGATAGGACATTTTAATATTCAAAGCAAAGGAATATGAGAGAGAGAGAGAGAGAGAGAGAGAGAGAGAGAGATGATAAAAATGAAACAGAATGGAGGAATAGAAATGCAAGAGAAATCAATGAAAACAGTCTTCAAAGTTTTAATTAATACGTTTTTCCCTTTCTCTAATTGGATGAAAAAATAGTTTGACAGAGTCTGCACGAAAAATAGCAGTTTTCAAAGTTTTTCATTAGTGTTATAATTAACAATATAATGAATTGGTCATTATATTAACTTTCAAAATGCAATAACTTTGTGTACATGGTGCAGTTACAGATAATGTGTAGATATATTTATCATGCATACAGAGGCGTACCAATACTTTTTGCCGCTCGGGCCGAAAATGCCCCCCCCCCCCCCCCCCCCCCCCCCGCAACAATTTTCAATTTTAAAAACAATTCCTTTACAAAAATACACTTCTAAACAAAACTTTTATTGGAAGAAAAACTTAAATAAAGCAACGTCAATTTTAACAATACTACATAATGTACCGTACATAATACACTACATAATTTTAACAATAACTATATAATGTATAATGCCTAGTTAAATTTTCGGACTTTCATAACAGAAAATTCATGAATGATTTTTTCTATGTCCATTGTCTCTGCAACTTCGCGTTCAATTGAAATAATCGCCAAATTGCTCAGTCTAGATTGACTTATAGTTGACCTCAGGTAAGTTTTTATAAGTTTCAGTTTCGAGAAACTTCGTTCGCAACTTGCCACGGACATGCATGTAGTTAGACAGATCCGGAGGGCAATTGTTATATGAGGCAAAGATTCCACTAGATCCCATTTAACGATCCACTGAAGTAGTTTTAACATATCCCAGTTCTTTGGATCATCGTCGACGCTTATGCTTTCGAAACTGAGCAAATGTCTGCGCAAACGCTTTATTTCTTCCAGTAGACTTCCTGGATTAATGTCATTGTAGATGGAAGAAAAATTATTGACCTTGGTATTAATTTCTTCATCTTTGGACTGATTCAAAAGGTACGAAGGAGACAGAAATTCAAAGCGATCATTCATGTTTTTAAGACAAACTGTGCGTTTTTCAATTTCTGCTAATAAACGATCCATGATTTCAAAAAATTCTCTGCGTACATCCTCTTGCACGGTCAATCCAGCATCACGAGCTTGCTCTCCAGGCATTCTTCTCCGTCTCCTGACTCTGCGGTCTATACTGATATCCATTTCATTACAGAACTCTTCGGCGGCATCTGCAGCGTTTGATACTACTGCCTCTCGTTCATTAGTTAAAAACACGGATAAAGAGTTCATTTTTAATGCACACTGGTCCAAAGCAAGTCCCTTTCTTTGAAAATATAGCTGAGCATCATTGATTTCTTTCAGCACTGGATCCCAGAAAAATAAGTACACAATGAATATGTATGACATGATGGAGGTCAACAGAGCTTCAGCATCGTCCTTTGTGTCCAGATTTTCGGAGACCCCTTCACTCAGTTCTTCCAAGGCACTAACAACGTGAGTCAAGTTCTTCTTAAGACTAGAAACAGCATCATACTTAGCACTCCACCGCGTATCAGAGACTCGCTTGACAGTGATTTTGGAATGTTTTGTTAAGACATCCCAACGATGAGTAGAGGAAGAAAAGTAGACGAAAATTCGTTCAATTGTTCCAAAGAAAGTTACAGCATTAGGACTCAGTCCCGCGGCATGAACTCCAGCCAAGTTCAGCGAGTGGTTATTGCAAGGAATGAAAACAGCGTGTTTGCTAACATCAAGAATTCTGCGTTGAACTCCAAGATGAATACCTGCCATCGTAGCAGCATTGTCATACCCTTGACCATAACAATTCTGGATATCCAGCCCATACTCACGGAGCTTAGTGACAATGAGATCAGTAACTGCCTCAGCAGTCTTCCCCTCTAATTTAATAAAATCAACGAAGGATTCCTTCACCTCTACATTACCATCTTTAATTGACACATAGCGAATTACCTGAGACATCTGATCAATATGCGATATATCTGGTGTACTATCGAAAATTATTGCAAAGTACTTTGCACTAGACACATTATCAATTATACATTTTCGAACATTACAGCCGATTAGTGTGATGAACTCATTTTGAATGTTAGGTGACAAATACGTAGTGGATATCTTGTCAGTCATTCGTATTTTTGTAAGATGTTCCCTAATTACTGGGTCATATTTGCCCATTAGTTTTATTAACTCCAAAAAGTTTCCAGAATTGCCAGCTAGCCCAGCTTCTTCATTTAAGTTCTCTCGGTGCCCTCGGAATGCAAGATCTTGTTGTGCCAAGAACATGATGCAGTCATAAATTCGTCTCAGTATTTCTTTCCACTTAGCAGTAGCATGTTTTATTTGCAACTGATGTGCATTATCTATTGTAGCATTGAACTGAAGGCGCATAGACAACTCTTTCCATTGTTCAAAGCATCGGGTATGATATGGACTGTTTTCATGTTCAGGTACTCTTGGATTCAGTTTCCTCCAGGCAAAAAATCCTTCTTCTTTTCCAAATGCACTGGAGATGTTGTTGAAGAGACGACAGCAAAAGCAATGCAAGCTACATTTTGAAGGTGAGAAGATTAGCCATGACCTTTCAATTTTTTCGCCATTTTCCAAAGTTTTGAAATACCAAACTTTTGACATTGACCTATTGTTTGAATCAGCTGGAAAGGGTCCATTCATGTTTTTCAAATGTGATGGTCCACGTTTAATGAGTTCGATTCTCAAATTGTCCGTCATTGGAACGGGCCAGTTGCCAGAATCGTTAAACAGACTCTGTGGGTGATGGGTGGGTGGGTGACTTTGTGATGTAGATGAGGGTTGATCCTGATTATTTGGGGATTCACTTGAAGTTGACGCTTGAACATCTATCTCTAAAGATATATCACATTGCGGTTGATCTCCTTGCTTCCCAGAAGGCACTGAAGGTGTGTCTGAGAATCCCATTAACTGATAAAATCGCTTAGCAGCACGCTTGCCTTCCTCCTCTTTTTTTTCGCGAAGATCCTTGTATGCAGCACCACTCAGTCTCTGTCGTTTGCTCATGTTTGCTAATTCAGTAGGGCATCTGCAAAATAAAACAACCATTAATTATTAACATCATCAAAGCTCAAAGAATACAAAGCCTAACCTAAATAATATAGGGAAAGTCTGAAAAATAGGGCTGGCAACCTTTCCGATGTGAAAATTTAACGCAACTATTTGTGGAAATAGTGGCATTGAGGTGGCATATATAGCATTTAATGATGATTTTTCATCAAAACCATGGATATTTTGTACACAAATAACGCGCGACAATGATGAGAT
>JAJOZX010000011.1:2902500-2942500 GCA_023014485.1 Bathynomus jamesi | reverse complement strand
ATCAATACAGTGGGATAACTCTGACAAATGACAAAAAGAGCACTGGACAACTGTCCTGTTCTGACGGAATATTGATGCTGTTTTATACGTGTGTGCAAATCCTTTCCCGTCTGACCTATGTAAAAGGAATCACATTGTTTACACCCAATTTTATAGATAATGCCTGAATTATTCGTAGGGCTATTTTTTACTATGATATTTTTCACAATATTGTTATATGAAAATACTACATTAATATCCAAAAGTTTAAGTACATTAGCAATGCCTAAAAAGCCCGGGAAAAATGGAAGTACTAAAATATTTTTTGACAAAGTACGAGTGTTATTATTGACACGATAGAAAGTTCGTTTTGCCTTGTTGAGACAAGATTCCATAAACGCAGATGGATAACACAGATCACTTCCAATACCGTTGATTTTTTCCAATTCGGCATCGATGTATTCCGGACTGGCGATCCTAAGGGCGCGGAGAAACATTGATGAAAAAATGGCCTTCTTAGTGGGGGTGTCATGTCCCGAGTAAAAGTGTACGTAGGACAAGTTGTTTGTTGTTTTCCGATAGATACTAAACTTAAAACCTGGGTTTTCCCTATGTACACGCACATCCAAAAATGGGATTGACTTGTCTTGTTCCACTTCTAAAGTAAACTTAATGGAGGGGACTTGATCATTTAACTGAAGGAGGAAGTTATCCAGGTCACGATTCATGGGCCAGATACACAAAATATCGTCGACGTACCGCAACCAAGGGATGCCAACCCCCAGGATTCTCGGAATGTAAGTAATTTCGAAAAACTCCATATAAATATTGGAGAGGAGGGGCGATAAGGGGTTGCCCATGGCCATCCCAAACACTTGTTGATAATACTCGTTATTGAAAGTGAATTTACAGTCTTTAATGCAAAGCTTAATAAGTTCCAAAACAATGTGTGAAGGTAGTGGCAGGTCATACTTATGTAATTCTTGGGAGAGAAAGTCAAGCATATCATCAATCGGCACTTTTGTAAACAATGAACAAACATCAAAACTGATCAATCTATCGTTAGTTTCAGTACGTGCATTATTCAATTTTTCAGTAAGATCATGGAATTTTTTACATGTGAATCAGAGATAGTTCCGAGAATGGGGGACAAGACTTTGACAAGCCATTTGGAGAGTTTATAAGTAATAGAGCACACCGAGCTAATAATAGGGCGCATAGGGTTGCCAGGTTTGTGGGTTTTAATAAGACCGTAAAGGTAGGGCAGAGAAGGTGAAGTGGACATGAAAAGCGGAATTAAGTCCTTATGATCTTTGAGAATGCGTTTCAAGCCACTATTAAATGATTTGATGACGTCATCCTGCGGGTTCTTCCTAAGTTTGCTGGATGTGGCGGAGTCCTGGAGAAGCTCGTTCAACTTTCCGATGTAGTCCACTTTGTCCATAATAACTATGGTGTTAGCCTTGTCTGCTTTAGTAATATGGAGCTCCCATCTTTTTTTAATTGTGAGAGGCCATCGCAAAACCGTTTAGGAAAGTTATCTTCGTAATTACCATTCGCCGCACTATAAACGAGGCCTATAACTATGTTAAACAAATACTGAGGGAGATTACACTGTTTTTCAAAACACGCGAGACTGTAACAAATTTGTAAAGCCGAAGGTTTTTTAACAATAAAAAAGGACATACCATATCCAAGGGCACTTTTTGCATCGTCACTAATGTTTTTCGAAGAAAGGTTCAAAACACACTTTGAGCTTGCTTTTTTACTCCACTGACTATTTCGAATGAGACTTTTAATTTTCCGATCCAAAATGTTACGAAGTGAAGTAGTTCTCCGACGCAACTCGTTGTAAATATCATCAAACAAAGGTTGGATCCACGGTTGGGGAATAACGGTTACAAAATTATGTTTGGCGATGTTTAAGTTTTTGAAGGCGGACCGTTATTCCCCAACCGTGGATCCAACCTTTGTTTGATGATATTTACAACGAGTTGCGTCGGAGAACTACTTCACTCTCCAAATGGCTTGTCAAAGTCTTGTCCCCCATTCTCGGAACTATCTCTGATTCACATGTAAAAAATTCCATGAATCTTACTGAAAAATTGAATAATGCACGTACTGAAACTAACGATAGATTGATCAGTTTTGATGTTTGTTCATTGTTTACAAAAGTGCCGATTGATGATATGCTTGACTTTCTCTCCCAAGAATTACATAAGTATGACCTGCCACTACCTTCACACATTGTTTTGGAACTTATTAAGCTTTGCATTAAAGACTGTAAATTCACTTTCAATAACGAGTATTATCAACAAGTGTTTGGGATGGCCATGGGCAACCCCTTATCGCCCCTCCTCTCCAATATTTATATGGAGTTTTTCGAAATTACTTACATTCCGAGAATCCTGGGGGTTGGCATCCCTTGGTTGCGGTACGTCGACGATATTTTGTGTATCTGGCCCATGAATCGTGACCTGGATAACTTCCTCCTTCAGTTAAATGATCAAGTCCCCTCCATTAAGTTTACTTTAGAAGTGGAACAAGACAAGTCAATCCCATTTTTGGATGTGCGTGTACATAGGGAAAGCCCAGGTTTTAAGTTTAGTATCTATCGGAAAACAACAAACAACTTGTCCTACGTACACTTTTACTCGGGACATGACACCCCCACTAAGACGGCCATTTTTTCATCAATGTTTCTCCGCGCCCTTACTGTAGGATCGCCAGTCCGGAATACATCGATGCCGAATTGGAAAAAATCAACGGTATTGGAAGTGATCTGTGTTACCCATCTGCGTTTATGGAATCTTGTCTCAACAAGGCAAAACGAACTTTCTATCGTGTCAATAATAACACGTACTTTGTCAAAAAATATTTTAGTACTTCCATTTTTCCCGGGCTTTTTAGGCATTGCTAATGTACTTAAACTTTTGGATATTAATGTAGTATTTTCATATAACAATATTGTGAAAAATATCATAGTAAAAAATAGCCCTACGAATAATTCAGGCATTATCTATAAAATTGGGTGTAAACAATGTGATTCATTTTACATAGGTCAGACGGGAAAGGATTTGCACACACGTATAAAACAGCATCAATATTCCGTCAGAACAGGACAGTTGTCCAGTGCTCTTTTTGTACATTTGTCAGAGTTATCCCACTGTATTGATTGGAATAATGCTTCAGTTTTATTTCATTCGAGCAACATTGTCAATAGAAATATTCTTGAGTCTGCCATTATTCAACTTTCAAATAACTTCAACATAAGCAAAGGTCTTTTTCAACTCGATCGTGTTGTTTTGAATTCCTTCAAAACAAACCTAGATAAAAAGGGTAGGACACTTAATCTTTGGTAAACTTGTAAGCTACTTTATTAACTTTTAATCTTGAATTTATTTTTATATATATCGAAACTTGACTCTAAAAAGGCAGTGTTAAACCCGGGCGTATCTCCAGTATAAATTTGTATTATTTTTATAACTCATTTGATCTTGTGCTAAAAATCGATATGCCTCTTTGTTAATCCTCTAATCCTTAATTTTTAAGTTTTATTTTTACTTCTCCGTTTATTGCATATATATATATATATATATATATGTGTGTATGTGTGTAGATATGTATGTATATATATATATATATGTATGTGTTTGTGTGTATGTATGTTATTTATTTATATATTTTTTTTTTCTTTCTGTAACCTATATATAGGCCGTAACCTTTTATGTATTTCAGTGTTCCTGAGGATGTCATTAGACGAAAGCGCTTGAGCACCGTTTTGTGTTTCCTTTCCTTCGTGGTTTTATTCATCATAAATATTTTTCACGTGTTACTTTCGTGAAATAATTTTCATATATATATATATATATATATATATATATATATATATATATATATATATATGCAGTGCTTTTTTTCTAGTAAAAAGGTACCGGTACTCAGATTACGGATTCCTAGGGTGGGTGGGGAAAATATGGATTTTAATTTTTTTTTTAAAAAGGTGCCGGTACTGCGTACCGTTGCGTACCGCCAGAAAAAAAACCCACTGTGTATACGAGTATATATGATGACCGTAAAGTCTGTACCCAATGAAACTCGTAACCCGATGGGAAATTCATTTGGCTTTTCGGAAGACTATAACCAATACCCTGAACATTTTTATTTCTTTCCAGATGTTTCAAGCATTCCTGTTCCCATCTTCAGTAGTCTGAAACAAAATAAAAATTTTATATTTAAAATTTAAGATATATATATTTATTTCAGAAATTGTTAATGCTGTAAATGACATGAAGCTGTAAAGAAATAAGCTTATAATTTAATACACTTTTTCGTTATTAACATTGCACTGAATTGTTATTCAATAATTCTCACCTTTGTTATCAGTTTAATATCTGCGAATCACCTCCTCAAGATGTCCTTCATCGAAATTTCTCTGATTTAAGTTACTTTACTATTACATATATTAAACAAATAGAGAGTTCACGGAAGTAAATAGACACCTTCAGTTTTTCCATAGTTTTTGATATGATAATAAATATCAATAAATAATAACAGATTTATTAAATCAATATATTTAGAATCGTGCTGCTTTCCATTTGCATTATGCGAAGCTGACACGTTTTGGCATTCTATTGATGAGCTTTGCCATCTCTCTCTCTCTCTCTCTGATTCACTATACTATCTTAGTCTTAACTTGTATCACCACGACTTAACACAACGTACACTGAAAAAATGAAAAAAACTGATGTTAAACTTACAGTAAATCTATAATAGCATTTCACTCTTTTTTTCCATAAAATGAATAAATAAGATAGTTTGAAAAGTAAATTGCAGAGATTAATTTGAATTGAATTTCATTGTTGGTTTAGTGTTACCTTTTTCATCATTTTAAAAATTATATTAATTTCAAAAGACTTATATACGGTGAGTATAACGATATTTTCAAAATAACTGAATACTTGTATTCATAGTGCTCCCTTCGGCTATTTTATACATCATATTTGTAAATGAATGTCGGTTACGCAAAGTTATATACGTAAGAGTAAAATGTAATTGTTAATTTGGAAGTAAAAATAGATTTTTCATAACCTTAAATGTCGGTTACGCAAAGTTATATACGTAAGAGTAAAATGTAATTGTTAATTTGGAAGTAAAAATAGATTTTTCATAACCTTAAATTCGCGGCCATTTCCATTTAAAACAATTCTAAATTTATAAAGCGCTTCAGTGGTGTAGTAGTGGTTAACGTCGCTGACTATGAATCTATCGGCCCCGGGATAGAGACCCGGTGACGGCAGCTGGCGCGCAGCGAAACCCAGCTGTTTATCGTTTCACACAATAAAGAAAGAAAGAAAGTGGTTGGTAGATAAAATGGGTACCCTGGGCGGAAGCAAACCAAAGGTTATATTGAAATAATAATTATGGATAGTATTGCAGCATTTCTGAAATGATGTTGTTCAGTTTTTCCTTCACGACAATTCAATTTTCATTTGATGAAAGCATTTCACTTGTCAAATTATCAAAAAAAATTTAAAATGGAATAGAAATTGCTGAGCAATATAGCGGAAATAAAGACGGTAGTTATTCCTTCAAAATACAGGGTGGTCACAAAGTCTCGTGGAATCAAGAGGAAATATAGTTTTAGTTGCAAATTATATATCCCATTGATTCCTGACCTTGTGGCCACCCTGCATTTGATAGCAATACACAATAACGATAACAACAAAATATCTTTACTGTTTATGAAGCAGTTTTAAACATCTTTTTTTTATCCAACAATTAAGTGGTTAAAATATAAAATATTTCCATATCATCATCGTGCTTCAAAACAGTTTCTCATTCGATTTTTTTAAGACAATTATCAATGTCAAACTAATGTATTATCAATTTAGACAAGCTATGTAGAAAAACTACAAACTTCAGAATAGTAAAACTATTCAGCTTCAGCTTAGTTATTTTACCGTATCTTTCAGACGTTCTATATATAAAAAGTCATTTAATTGAGTGCAATTATGGATAGTTGGAATAAATTTTCATCTAAAACGGTAGAAACTGCCGCTAAAAACTTTGAAAACATCTTTTGTTACTCTTGCATATACACAATATAAAAACAATATCGAATCCTCTACTATAGCAGCCATAACGGTAATATCCTTCTTCTCTGTTCAGCTTCTACCCTTTGTACCATTGTGGCTCGTCCCTATGTTCTTGGTAGTACAGTTCATCTGTATAAACGCACTTTCATAAAGTTTTAAGGTAAGTAATTCATCATCAATAAGACGAGATACTCGTGGTTTTCTTGGAAAATTTCCCCGTAACGTAAATTTATGTCATGAATAATTATGAATGGATTCGCCTCGATGAACTTTATAAAATATACATTTTTATATCTTTACTTTAGCAGTCTTCCACAAGTGTAGGAATGACGATGGTTTATTTCAATAATGATGTAGCTACGAACTATGGAATATACCGCGGTTTTGGGTATTCGCGGTTGAAAAAGAATAGGATTTTTTGCAGCAAAAATTTTAGCCAAAATTGCTACGCTTTTCCAAGCCCGGATACTCAAAACCGCGGACGGCGAGGGATGCCTGTATACTGTAATCCTTTCTCGATCTTGTAATGAAGCGAGGGAAAAGCGAAGGCGAGGCACTTTAAACCTTTCGATTTTAGGCATTATTCTTGTCCACATTAAGTGTTACGTGGATAATTCGTAGCAAAGTTAACTGCGTTTGTAAATTGGAAACCAATACAATGTTCACAATGTTTAAATATGTATTTCAATTTATTTTTCTTCATTATAACGTCATACCATAAAAATTGACAATCACGTTTAAAAATTATTAGTTGTGTGGTCAGGTTTCAATTACAAAATATTAGTCATGAATGTGAGCTGAAGTAATTCCTAATTTTACAGCGACAATTTTAAAACAACGTTAGAACTTATGTATGCTGAATGCCACAGAGCCTTTTGTTTGAGAAAAACATTTTTCTCTTGAGATGAGAAAAGATTACCACGGTAGCAGATACGGAATACTGTGTAAAGGTGATATAAGTCCATTGTTTTTGTGACGTGATACATTGTCCATAAATGCAGCTTCTTCATGGCCTAAGGCATAAGAAAATCTTCCTGGACATTTCTCGTTACTCCAACTGGAATAGCTTTAAAAAAAAAAATAAAGCATACCGGCGTCATATGACTGTGCTCATCCAATAAGTCTTTTGAGTGTAACTGAAATCCAGACTCGTCTATGTAGAGTAGGTCATTTTGTTTTTCAGACCTTCCTCGTTTCAAAATAGTTTTGAAATAGTTTTGAGCGGCCTTCACCTCTAGAGAATTTCTTTGGACAGGTAAATTTGTTGTAATTGATTCACCACGAAACAGATGAGCTATTATACTTACAGAAATATGTAGTTATCTTGGCCATGTTTCTTCAAGGGCATTTGCTTCACAATCGTAAAATGAATAATTTCTTTATCAGCTTTAAATAAAGGTGTCCTTCGGTAGCAGATTATCGTTGAATTCTTCATGTAGAGCAGTAATTTCTTAAAGTTCTGAAGGTAGTATAACGTCGTATCCCTACGTTCTGGGCTAAAATTGTAAAATCCTCCCCTATGATGTACTGTATGTGTTAATAATTCTTTGTCAGTCTCCATCCGATATTCTGAAAATATTGTAAGCAAAACTGTAAGTAATGTAGTCTTCAGTTCTAATTCTGAAGAAAACTTGCCTGTGGCATGTACTGTATATTCTGATTGGCTAATCGCGAATGACGACGAAATTCACATTATATCAGATTTTCAGACACTGGCACAGAACTTCCAAGTCACTAGTCAGGACCTTTGGGGATAGTTATGACATCACCTTTTATGAAGCAATTAACAAATATTTTCAAATTTATATGTGATAACATTAATAAAGAGAGTTCAAAAAATAAATTGTAACTATCTATAGTCTATACATATATAATTTTCAATTATTTCTTTCCCGTAACAACTTTTTTCGGATTTAGATTACGGTACTTTAATGTGTTTTAATAAATTTTTTTATTTAAATATTGGTCTTCAATTATTTCATTGTAATTTTGTTCTATTTCCCAGAATTATTTATGCTTTATAGGCTGTTGACACACAATGATGAATCTTATGTTTTATAGTGGTACACAGTGTTAACAGTTATTGAAAGGTGTTTATTTAAATAATAGAAAAGCCAAATTCAGTTGAGAAGCTCGATAAAGCTAAATAAATACGAGTATAAGTATACAAATTGCCCTGAAGGCCCATTAGTTACCTTTGTTTATTAAGTAAAGAGGCATGCAAGGTTAAATCATATTTGTATTTTAATTATGACGAAAACCACATAAAGTATTTATAAAATGAATATCATTTCCTCACCTCTTTATCGTCTGACTCTTGTACGAATGAAACTATGAAAATTATGTAAGTATTAGTGAAAAATCACTCACCACAAGCTGATATATGGCGTAAACATGTGACGTCATAAAGATATTTCGTTATTTTTCCAGAGCGGAGTTTTACACAGCCAGATAAAAATGGTTTTGTAAGTCTGAGCTTCAAATTTATATATTGCTAAGTTAACCAAGATCCAAGCCTTATTAAATATTAGGGTGCTAATTCGTAATTATGCCTTATTGCATTCATATTTGTCGATGTTTTTCATGAAAATTAACTACAAAACAAATTCTACAGGAGAAAATTCTCATGAATTATTATACCTAAATTCTTTTCTTTTGCTATACTCTCTATATTTCTATCACCAAGTGCACACTGATGCTTCATATTGTTATATCCACTACGTAAACATTTACATTTTTCTATATTAAATAGCATCTGCCAATCCAAAGAACAATCAAACAGACATTATAAATCCTTCTGTGACTGTTCAATATTATTCATTTTTTTAAGCAGGAAGGAAGGGCCAAGGGCGAACGCCCGCAAAAGTCCCCCCCGTAGAGGAAGAAGAGAACCAAAATCAAGGCCGGGGGTTTTAGAGATGCTTAGACACTCTGCATTTGAAAAATGGAGTCATAGACAGGAGGAAAGATGGATCGAGGGAGATTGGTCCAGAGTTAACCGGTTGAGTACATGAAAGATTGAAAATACCGATTAACCCTTGCGTTAGAGAGTTGGACAGAAAAGGAATGAAAAAGTGTAGAAAGTCTGCTGCTGCATGCTCTTCTTAAAGGAGGGGGCATGCAGTTAGAGTTCAGAAGAGCAGTGTCCGTTATAATAGGGATAGTGAAGAGAGAGTGAGGCAACATTGTGGCGAAGAGAGAGGGATTAAAGACAGTGAGTAAGAGGCGAGGAATTGATGAAACGAAAAGCCTTTGATTCCACCCGGTCAAGTACAACTGTGTGGGTTGGGCCACCCCACACATGAGAAACATACTCCATACCGGGACGAATAAGACCCATGTACAGAGACAGCAACTGAGTAGGGGTAAAGAAACTGCGGAGGCAGTGCAGCACACTTAACCTCTTAGAAGCAGTTTTAGAAAGGGAATATATGTGATCTTTCCAGGAAAGATCAATGGAAAAAGAAAAGTCAAGAATCTTAAGAGAAGAGGACGAATTGTGTATTGTTGAAGGTAAGGGGATAGTCGTGTGGAAGATTGTGACGAATAGACACATGGAGAAATTGAATTTTTGAGGCATTGAGAGCTACAAGGTTTTCTCTGCCCCAGTCAGAGATAGAAGAAATATCAGAGGTCAGGTTTTCCATAGCCGTCATACGCAAATCATGGAGTGACTGTTTTGAGTGACGCTTTGTGAAGCGGGTGGAGAAGTGACGAGTGGAATCATCGGCATAGGAGTGAATAGGACAGGAAGTGCGAATTGAAAGAGCATTAATAAATAAAATTAAAAAGAGTGGGTGACAGCACAGAACCTTGAGGAACACTACTGTTGATAGCGGATCAAGTAAAGATAAGCACCCCTAGCCTTCTTTAATTAGCCTTATAAGGCTAACTAACAAAAATATCACGACCTAACCTAGCCAATCGTTAAGTCAACTGTACGCCCTTGACGAGTGGTTAGGTTAGGTCGTGATATTTTCGTTAGTTAGCCTTATAAGGCTAATTAAAGAAGGCTGGGGGTGCTTATCTTTACTTGATCCTTGATAGCTTCAGGAGAAGCATAGTGGCCATTGATAGTTTATATTGATAGTTTATATTTTTCTGGTGAGTATGACTTCTAATTTGAATACGTTCCTTTGTCTGTTGGTTTAACATGTACACCAGTCGTTAAACATCCATTTTGACCAATGAATATATTAATGTCGAGAAAAGAGAGTGTATTATTCAAGGAATGTTCAAATGTGAATTTTAATTTACTTAGTTCAAGAAGTCTTCGAATAAATAAACCACATTTCTTTATTTATTCGAAGACTTCATGAACTAATTAAATTAAAATTCACATTTGAACCTTCCTTGAATAATACACTCTCTTTTTTCGACATTAATATATTCATTGGTCAAAATGGATGTTTAACGACTGGTGTACATGTTAAACCAACAGACAAAGGATCGTATTAAAATTATAATTCATACTCATCATAAAAATATAAACTATCAGTAATTAAAACACTCATGCACAGGGCTTTCAATATATGCTTAAGTTGGCAACTATTTAATCAAGAAATTGAGAGAATAAAGCAAAATCTAATAAACAGTGATTTTCCGCTATTTTTAATCGATAATATCATAAACCGAACTCTAACAAATTTATATAACAAAAATAAGGAGGAGGATGAAAATAAAAATAAAAATACAGGTATAAAATTTTACTTCGAAACAAGAAACCCAACAAGACTAAAACATGAAGAAAAATGTCTAAACAATATATTAAAGAGACACATAAAACCAATGGATGAAGAAAAAACTATCAATGTTAACAGATACTATAAAAACAAAAAGTTATCAAGCCATTTTTCGACACGTAACAAAAAACCCTGATAAGCAACATCATGTGGTGTACCAATTTACATGTCCTGTAGTTGACTGTACGTCAACTTACATTGGTTACACCACAAACCACATTAAAGAGAGAGCATACCAACATAAATATCGTCCAAGTGAAATTAACGAACATCACAGAGTAGATCATAAAATATTAAATTTAAAAAAATATCTCACAAAACTTTCAAATCTTATACTCATCACATAACGTACAAAAACTAAAAATTGCCGAAGCCTTTTACATTAAAATGAAAAAAACCGAAAATTAATATAAAATTTAATGAACTTTCGAATATTCTTAAATTAATTTGAAATTGTATCAAATTTACAATAAAAAAAAAATATATATATATATAACCCATTTTACTTTAAAATTATGTATAAAGCTCTGAAGATGTTCAAAGTATATGAACGAAACGCGTTAGCAGAAGAAAAAATGAAGACAGTATTCTTAGCATACTGCAAATTCTTATCTAGAATTATTATTAAGAAACTTAGTACTGAAAATAAAAAACTATTCAGAATATTGGAAATTAAATGTGAATCCTTTATAAAGACATAGGCTGATATCGACTTTCTATTATTATTATTATTATTATTAACTCTCTGGTCTGTACAAAAGAAACATTTGATTCGATTCACTCTAATAAATTATATTTATCTCGACTATATTCAAATTAAAAATCATGTAAGCCGTTGTGTTTATTTTCTACTCTTTGGGCTTTGATAACTGGGAGTGCTAAAGTAATAACCCTCTCTCTAGTAACATCCTGACCTTGCCGGAAATCGGTGAGAGAGCCGGTTATTATATATATATATATATATATATATATATATATATATATATAGCATAATTGAAAAATAAATATCCTTATGATTTCGGACTTTTGAAACACCCCGTATTGTACATTTGTTTTAAAATTACTTGAATCTAATTGTACTGTTTTCACAGGTATAAAAGACAAATTCACTCCCTGGTCTTTATGACTTCTGAACAAGTGAAAACTTGATTCATGATTGAATTGATTTAAGTCATATATGCGACTCTGCTTCCAGATGATGTAACGACCTGTGGTTTAGATCCCACGTAAAGCTGTAGGTTCCCTCCGATCGATGATCGTTGTTGTACGAAAGAGGTTAAACAATTCATAAACTTTATATGCTGCGTCATGTAACTACAGTAAATCGGGTGGTGTTATGTTCAGCAGTTTCAAGCTTATTAACAATTACATGTATCTGCAATTCCGATCACCCTTCGAATGTACAAATTTCTGTGATGAGATTATCTCTGAGCCTGTGTGTGTGTGTGTGTGTGTGTGTGTGTGTGTGTGTGTGAGAGAGAGAGAGAGAGAGAGAGAGAGAGAGAGAGAATTTCCTGAGTGCTGCTAATTCTGCATATGAGAAATTGTGTAGAGTACATACTGTACTTTCATTTTCGTAGAAATTTACAACAATCTGTCGTGTTCATCATAAACTTGTAGATGAACCTTATGTTGTTTCGTGCGTTGGTCTCTCTTCACACGGAGGTCAAGCTGGTGGCCCCGCCTCTAGGTCTGGCCTGGTGGAGGAGCGAGTTGCTTTCTTGCGCTCTCCACCGTACATAGCCAGGCACGCCCGGCTCACCTGGTACTGTCCTGAGCCAGGCATCCAGTCTTTTCTTGAAGACTTCAACTTTGACCCCAGTTACGTTTCTGAAGTCCTTAGGAAGCTGGTTGAAAAGTCTTGGCCCCCTGACAACCAAGCTATTTTCCTTCAGGGTTGAGTTCCCTTGTCGGGCCTTTAATTTGGGAACACTACACATTCTGCCTTTCCTATTTTCCAGTGTTGTTTGAATGGTAATTGGGTTTAGTTTTAGGTTTGGTACCAGTTTTTCGATCATTTTCCATATGTAGATTATGATGTACCTCTCTCTTCTTTCCAGTGAGTACAGATTTAGTTTACGTGTCTTTCCCAGTAGTTGAGTTCTTTGCAGCTATCAATCTTGGCTGTGAAATGCCTTTGCGTTTCTTCTAGTTTATTAGTTTCTTCCTTTTTATATGGGGACGTCAAAACTGAGCAGTATTCAAGTTTTGGTATAATCAGTGTTTTTAGCAGGGGAATCATTACTGTCCTGTCCCTTCTCTTGAACGTTCTTAGAACCTGTTCGGCGACTCTTTTTGCTTTATTTATCGCTATCTGATTTTGTGTTTCGAATTTCGCATCATCTGTCATTATTATCCCGAGATCAATCGCTTTCATGCTTCTCTAAATTTCCTGTCTATCTGGAGCATAATATGCAGTCTGTTTAAGTTCTTCTTTTCTACCATATCTCAAGAGCTGAAATTTCTCGGCGTTGAATGACATGTTGTTGTCTTCTGACCATTTGTATATTTTGTTTGTGTCCCTCTGCAAGGCCTCCACGTCATATACATCGCTGATTTTTCTGCTGATCTTTGTATCGTCTGCAAAGGATGTTACTGTAATATTGCTGTTTACTCCGCTCTCTATGTCTGTTAGCATGATAATGAACAGGAGTGGGGCCAGTACTGTCCCTTGTGGTACTGAGCTGCGTACTTCCGATTCTGATGATGATATACCTTGAATTTTGACGACCTGGAGACGATCACTAAGGAAGTTGTAGATCCATTTTCCCACTTTGCCTGTTATTCCCATGTCTTTAATTTTATGTGCTATTATACCATGGTCACATTTATCGAAAGCTTTAACAAAATCTATGTATATAACATCGCAGTTGTCATTGCCTTCCAATGCATCCAGGATATTGTTGTAGTGCTCTATTAGTTGTGATAGGCATGATCTATCTGCTCGGAATCCATGCTGATTTTCGTTGAATCTTTCCCGTGTTTCCAGGAAATCATAAATTTTCTCTGTAACTATTCTTTCAAATACTTTGGTGAGGTGGGACGTCAATGACACTCGTCTGTAGTTCTTTGCTTGAGATCTGTCCCCTCCTTTATATATAGGGACAATGTTTGCTCTTTTCAAGATGCTCGGTATTTCCCCAGTGTCTAGGGATCTTCTCCATATCCAGTATAAAGGTGTAGCTATTTCATTTTTACAGTTTTTAATCAATAATGCGTTCCAATTGTCCGGACCTGCAGCTGAATGTAGTTTCATTTGTCCTATAGCTCTCGCTACATCTTCTGGTGTAAAATCAAAGTCTGTTATATACTCTCCTTGCAATTCCTCTTCAAAGAATGCATTTATGTCAGGTATCGCTTTGTCACTTTTTGGGGTACTGAAAACTGATTCATATTGAGCTCTCAATGTATCAGATATTTCTTTTGGATCGTCGGTTAGTTCATTATTTCCCGTCCTTAAGGGCCCAATAGCGGCGCGCGTTTTTGTTTTCCTTTTTGCATAGCTATAGAAGTATTTTGGATGTTCCTTTATTGCTTCTACCGCCTTTTCCTCTTCCCTCTCTGTATGGTCCTTAATCAGGGCTTGTATTTTCCTATCGATACCCTCCAGTTTTTCTTTTATTGCTTTCCTGTCATTATCTCCGCAGTTACCTAACTTCGCCTCTACTCTCTTTCTTTTGCGGAATAGTCTTCTCTTTTGCCTTTCTAGCCAGCTCCTCTTTCCTTTTGGCTGTGATTTCGGAGCATATTTTTCTAAAATTCTCAGCGTTTTTTCCTCCAAGGTTGTTAGCATTTCTTCAGTTGTTTTATTCTCGAAAATTGTTCTCCATTCTATTTGGGCCATGTGCGATCTGATTGCTTCCCAATTTATAGTCTTCGAGTTTAAGTTAAAGGCCCCGAATTTACTTCTTTCCACAATATGTGTATTGTCTTCTAATGCTGCCGTCATATTTGTTGATATCTCGATTAAGTTGTGGTCTGAGATAATGGTTGGGGTTATTTTTATATCAGTAATCAAGTTCGTGTTATTCGTGAATACCAGATCCAGACAGTTATTTTTTCTGGTATTTTCTGTTATCTCCTGTGTCAGCATAAACTCATTTGTGAGAGCCATCAACATTTTTGCTTGTTCCTGGTCTTCTCTTGTGCCCCCCTTGTCCTGGTGAATATATATATTCCTATTCACCTTTTTGTATTTTATAAATGGGAAGTTAAAGTCTCCGCAGATCATTATATTGGGGAATGGAGGGTTTATGGCCTTTATTAGCTTTCTAATGTCATCAATGGCCTCCGAGAATTTTTCGGTTGGTGTGCTTGGAGGTCTATAGATGACTATTACTATCAAGTTTAGTTTTTCTATTTTCACTGCTAGGAGTTCCACATAGCTGTTTGATTTACTTATTATCGTCTCTGTCATATGACCTTCCTGTACATTAGGGCGGCTCGTTTTTACACTTTTTTCGATATTTGATTGGGGGTAGTGCGGAAAAGTTGCGATTTGGAGAGAAAATAAAGTGTGTAAAATTTTTTTGATCTACGTCAATACCTTCCGGTGGCGGCGAGTCCTTAAAAATCGAAAAATAGGCCTAACGGGGTAGATTGGAAAATGGTTTTAAAGACTTACAAAATAAACAATAAAAATTTCAGCACAATCTGTTAATAACTTCCGCTGGCGTCTTAGCCGTTAAAATATCCAAAATATTGATTTAAAGCAAGTTTTAACAAGATGTTATACAAATGTTAATTCCGGTATATTTCTGTGCAAACAACCCTGAGAACACTATTATAGGCTTGAATAAATTAATAGCAGTCATTGAACAATGAACATTATATAAAAATTATATAAAATTATATAAATTTTTTGTTTTTAGGCCTATTTTTCGATTTTTAAGGACTCGCCGTCACCGGAAGGTATTGACGTAGATCAAAAAAATTTTACACACTTTATTTTCTCTCCAAATCGCAACTTTTCCGCACTACCCCCAATTAAATATCGAAAAAAGTGTAAAAACGAGCCGCCCTACTGTACATATATAGCACAGCCACCTTTCCGTCTCGTCGTTCTATCCGCTCTTAGTAAGTTGAAGCCCTCTATATTTATCTCTTTCTTATCAATACAATGTTCGCAGTTTTCACAATTTCCTTGGCAATCTTTAAGATGAGTTTCTGTGAGGCATGCAATGTCCGCCCTTGTTTGGTCCATAAATCCTTTCAGGTACGAAACCTTATTGAGTGATTGGTTTGGTCTTATTCCTTGAATATTAGCCAGGACAATTTTTATGTTCTCTGTTTTTCGTTGCCCCTTGTGCATTTCAAGTTCGTTTTCCTTCGATATCGCTTGATTCGTTGCTCTATGATCCTCCGAAAGAGATCCGTTTCCTCCTACTTGTATTGGTAGCTTCTTGCCCGGTAGCGATTTGGCTCGGGGGTTTCCAGCTGTGTCAACTGCATGTGGATGACATTTAGCATTCGTAAGGTGTCTGAGATGTTGAAAAAATTTTCTTCTTCGCTTATTGTGTTCCTATTGTTGTTCCTATTGTTATTTTTATTCCTATTGTCATTTAAACTTTTTCCTTTGTTCGTTGAGTCCGTCGGGAGATGTTGATAGTAGCATTTATTCCCGAATTTGCAGGTTCCATATTTTGCGTAAGTTCTGCAAATGTCCGGGTGGTAGAATTTACATCCGTCTCCAAATTTACAATGACCATTATTATAAAAGAAATTGCATATTGGGGGATGTTCATATATACATTGTCCTCTTTTAAATCTGCAATTATCTTTTATATAATACCTGCATATAATTCCTTCCCCATATTTACTCTTGGCTTTTGTTTTTTGCTCCTTATTGGGGGACAGTTTTACTTCGTTTGCTTGACTGCCCTCTTGTCTTGTCCTATTTGTGCTATTTGTGCTAGTTGTGTTTGTGTCCTTCGTTGCCCTTATGCTGTGTGTTGTCTTTACACTCTTTGTCGCCTGTGTGTTTTCGGCCTCGTTTTGTGACGGTATTTGAATTTTTTCTATTTCGCCTTTCTCCGTTTCTTCCGTTTTCCACTGTTCTTTGTTTCCACTTTCCTCTTTCATTCTCTTCTCGTAGTCTCTTTCTGCTTTAAATACCGTAAAAGAGTTTAATTCGGTCAAGCAGTTCTCGCAGAAAATTTTATCCCATTAAACTGCTTTGCGTTCGTTATAAGGGAGATTTTTTCATCTCCCCATTCTAGGCATTTAAAATCAAAAAGTAGCTGACAAAAATCGCACCTCATCGCCTCTGTCTCATCCGTTGCAGCTTTACAGATACCACAGAGTTGCAGGTATGCATTAATTTCTATGTTGGTGAAGTGACTCAAAAAGGGGGTATTATGGGAGGTATTGGGTGGGGGATGACTCAAGTTGTGTGAGGGAAAGAATTTTCCGTTACTCCAGGGTAGGGGATGTGGCACGCTGTATACTTCTCACTGATTGGTCCTCTCGACTGTGGCTGCGGGGGATAATGGGAGGATATTTGCGGGCACTTCAAAAACAAAACTTTTCTCACAAAGAGACTCGGAAAAAAAACACAAAAACAAATGCTGTATATATTAATTCACTTTGTTTTTATCTACTTTTTAGGTATACGCCTCGATTTTTACTTTTTTAAAAAGAAATACCGCTATGCACTATCAATTCACTCACAATATCGGCACCGTTTCAAACTGATTAACTGCAGGATTTTTACTGTAATACCGCTTTTATTCGGACTTCGATCGAAACACGTGTAACCGCCACAACAGCAAAAAAAGTTATATCTGATGATCATAATAAATTATTATATATTTGTATTTTTAGAAAATACTTATGATGTAAAATTCTTTATTTTTTAAATCCTTTGAATAAAATATTTTAAAGGTACCATTTAAAGGAATGAAGTTGTAGAGAAAAACGAGTGAGATCGAGAAGGTTGTGAGATGTGGCAACGATAAATTGGAATATAAAACAGAATGTGAACTAATAAATAATTTTCAATAAAAGGGTAATAAAAATTAAATGTAACTGTGTAAGGACAACTTTTCAATATGTACAACCCTTATTTAGTTAGAAGTTACACGTCCGATAAATAATGTAACTAATATTGCGAAACATAAAGAATAACCTCTCGAGCGTTTTTGGACAAAATAACAGTCAAACATACAAACTCTACGTGTATCCTACAAAATAAGTTATCGTAAATACAAAATGTTAATAGTGAAAAAGCAAATACAAAATTAATACATATTATTATTAAGAGAGACCGCATTATGTAAACAAAAATTAGGTCCGTTACCACGAAGGAGCAAGCCAGTGTGATAAATACATAAATGAACCATCTTAAATCAATAAGAAGTCTCTCATATTGTTGTCAAATACCAAATAATGTTTAGACGATGTTTAGGTTAACACTTGATAAACGTATTATGTTTCTTTCATGATAGCTACCTTCGATTCCCAAACAAAGATGAATACAGCGAAAGTAATGAGTTATCCTAATTTTCCCCGTGTTTATAATGTTTATTTCACTTTTAAATGCCTTTAAAAGAAAATCATTTAAATAAAAGTAAACGCCAAAATGCAGGGTGCTCCATAAGTCTCTTTACCTTTGAATCTTTCCCAACTAGAATAGGATGAGGGTAAAGGTGGTAAGGGAACTCATGAGACACCCTGTATAATAATAATAACAATAACACCAGTACACATTTGAAAACTTGTCGATCGATTTTTACAAACTAGTTGGTGATTCTATATAATTTGAGTGCGCTGATCTCAAAAATATAGTTAGGTTTTCCCTATCACGTATGGTTTTCTTACTACACGGTGTGTCATAAATCCCCCATTTATCCCCAAATGTGAACCATCTTATCGAGACCAACATTGGATTGCAGATGCTAAACCATACATTTTGTTGTTATAGACTACAGTAACGCTTACATAATAATGTGGGGTAAATATATATAACAACCAGTCCCGTTCCTAGCAAAATACTCTCTCCCCTCCCATCAATGGGTGGTTAACATTTGGGGACAGATGAGGTAATACAACACCCCTTGTAGCACGAAATCTTTAGGTGATAGAGTAAAACCTAATTAAAGCAGAATTAAATAGCTCCTAGCTCTTGGACAAGCATATTGTTTGTTTATGAAAGAATAAAAAAATAACTGAAAGAAACAAAATATATTTACCTTCTTTACTTGCAAACATTTCAGGACTTATTCCAAAGACTTAAGACTACGAAGGTAGATCTGACTAATGACGACTAAACCGGTGCTTCTTTGATGTTTTCTTATGCTGTGCGTTAGGAGGCTGATCTCGTTGCAGACACCAGCAGTAATCCGCCATCATATTTGTATGCCATCTTCCTTGATATCTTCTTTCCATGGTTTTGATGGCCTGGTGAAATCGTTCCCCTTGCTCCTCACTGACATCTCCGAGATTTTCGGGAAAACGGTCAAGATGCGAAAATAAGAAGTGAACTTTCAGGCTCATGTTGCAGCCTAAGGCGCAAAACTTTTTAAGCATATTTTCCACCAGTCTTTCATAATTTTGGCTTTTGTAGTTTCCCAAGAAGTTTTCAACAACATCTTTGAAACCAAGCCATGCTTCTTTTTCTTTATTGTTCATTGTGTTCAGGAAATGATCGTCTGTCAATAACTTTCTAATCTGAGGACCTATAAAAACACCTTCCTTTGTTTTCTCGTAGCTAATCTTTGGATATTTTGAACAAATGTACTTGAAACATTCACCTTCTCTATTCAATGCTTTGACATACTGCTTCATCAAGCCTAACTTAATGTGCAAGGGTAGTATGAGGATTTTATTTGGTTCAACTAGATGTTCATGTAAAATGTTCTTTGATCCTGGGGTAAGATTCTCTCTAGGAGGCCAAGTTTTCCTCTTCCAGTGCTGGTCACGTGCTCGACTATCCCATTCGCAGATGAAACATGGCATCTTAGTGTATCCTGATTGCTGCCCAAGTAACATGCAAAGGACTTTGAGATCCCCACACAATATCCATCTGTGATTTTGGTACTGAATTTTTTCCAGAAGCAGTTTCATGTTATCATAGGTCTCTTTTAAATGAGTAGAATGGGCCACTGGGATTGATGCATATTTGTTACCATTGTGCAGTAACACTCCTTTTAGACTGGTTTTAGAGGAATCTATAAACAACCTCCAGTCACTGGTTTGGTATTCGATGCCTAGCTTGCACACTAATCCTGTGATGTCCTTGCAAAATACCAAGGGACCATCTTCTTCGAAAAAAGGCACGAAGTCTTTCTCACGATTTCTGTACCAAGCGAAGTATGTGTCGGATGCCAATAAATTGTTCTCCTGCAATCTAGACCCCAAAAGTTCTGCAGAGTCCTTAGGCAGATTCAAATCCCTGAATAAGTCATTTAGTTCGGCTTGGGTTAATGGTTTAGGATCTCGGTCAGCTGTTGGCTGTTCATAAACATCATCATTGTCTGGATTTGGAGCTGAATCTGAATTGTATTGATCCAGACTCTCGTGGGCGGGGAATAGGAACTTCTGGACCATGGGGTACCGGCCTTATTGCAGATGGAAGACTTGGGTATTGAAGGCTCTCTTTATTCTTTGCATTATAACCTTTAACATTGCAAGAACAGAAGTAGCAGTCGTCGGTATGGTTTCTAGGCTCGCGCCATACCATAGGGATCCCAAATGGCAAACTTTTCTTTTACCTTTGCTCCAATTCCTTAGTGCCGCAACACACGTAAGACAAACTTTGTGTGGAGCCCAACTTTTGTCTTGATCTCCTGATTTAATTCCAAAATAAGCATGATAAGCTCTCTTAATGAAGGTCGTTACATTTGTCCTTTGTTTTACAACAACATACCGACCACAAATATAACAAAATATGTCTGGACTATGGGTACATCCTCTAGAAGCCATTATTAAAATTTTAAAGACGTAATGTTAGAATTATCTATCTGAAAAATATGAAAAAACGAAATTAATTAAAGATAAAAAAGGTAAAAAATTACAAAACGCCCCAAAATTGTTTTGCTAATAACTTTAAAACTGTGGGTGATAGAAAACAACTGGTAGCATTTTTTAATTCAGCGCAGCGAACTGCTTCAGAATCACAACTCAAAATAAAGAAATCGAATTTCATTAAGACCGGTGTAATTAATAAAAAAACAAGCACACACAGCTCTGCAGGTTATATGATTCAACTTTTTAATCGGAGAAGGCCAGTGTGGAAGCACACACATAGCGACCAGTGTTGGGTCTACGTAATCCTTTATAAAAATTACACTTGTAGGTTGATTCAAACAATATATTGTTCCTAACAATAATAAAAATTAACTTGCGTACAATAAAAGAAATCATTTTGAGAAAAACAAATGTACTTTTATTGTAAGAGGCCACGATGGCTTTCTTGGGTTAAGATGAGAATCAAAAGCAATAAAGGCATATTACTCAAAGCTCCTTAAACAAATAAAAAAATTCCAACTATGAATAAAGAAAGATAAATAAAAAATTATTTTAAGCATTTTAAAAATATTTTAAATGAACTCTCTGGAGAGAGTTTTTGAGGCAGACATTTTCTATTGGAATAAGGATTAAATCCCAAAGGGAGAGAAGCTTTTCAACAGAGCTGGGCACTTGCGGCATATTTTGCGGTACTGCGGTACTGCGGTACTACCGCAAACCGCAAACCGGAACCGCATAACGCAGTACCGCAAAGGATCGCTGAAAGTACCGCAGTACCGCTACCGCATTCAAATTTCCGCGTACCGGTTTGGTGCCGGTTTGGTAGTTTGGTAGTACCGCAGTACCGCAGTACCGCAAAATATGCCGCAAATGCCCAGCTCTGCTTTTCAATATACAAAAATTTTGGTTACACGTAACCCCAAGGCTGCCTGAGTCACTTTTTTCACATGCTTCACAATTTTCTTAAAATTGGTCACTTTTTAAAAATATCTGCAACTTTTTTCACTATTTTTGACAAATTTGTAATGGTTCAACAAATATTGTGAAACTTTTCATGACGACAAAGTCTCATAACAAAAACGAGGCCTAAATTTAAGGTTATCAATGTTAATTATTGGAAGTCATACATAAATATTCCCAATTTTATTACAATACGCTATAGGTTGTGTACAACACTCGTTTTCCCTCATATTATCCGCCAGTTACACGCCACATTATTATTTCATTAAATGTTTATCATCGTCTCCGATGTTCAGATTATTCTACTGTACAGTGCTTACAAGAAGTCTCACGCTTCTGTCTCGTCCCAAGCTAGTCTGTTAGGTATAAAATGGGCGGTCCTTATGGCATCGGAGGTGTGTTCGGATTGGTGCACATAACTGCTCTAACACAAGCAGAATGGAGCAAGTTTCGGGATGTTGGGATGGTTATGGAGCAATCTTAGTCATCATAATATTAGCTGGGCATTACATTATTCCGTCTCAATATATACTGTAGACTATAGAGAACGACTAATTCGGCAAATATCCCAAATCATGGCATGATACCTACGTTATTTTGACGCAGGTCTAAATTATTTGCTCAAATGCAATTATTGATATTAAGTAATTGTTGGGAATTGTTGTCAATATTGTTGTTTGTTATATATATCCTACGTGAAGAATCTAATGACCAAATTCCTCAGTGAACTTCTCACGTGCTCGCATTTTGAGGAAGTCACGGTCGTCTCACTAATATATAGTTTATCCATTGTTTTGAGTGGTAACCTATTAAATGAACTATGTTAAACCTATTTCATCTTATGAAAGTCATTAGTCTAAAGCAAGACTGGTGGGCCGTGAATCAGAGAAATTTGCATTTGATTTGTTCATCGTAATTATTACGTAATAGAGTATACTGTATATAGTATATAAGAGTTTATTGGTAGCATATCATATGACCAATTCTCATAAACATGTGATGACCTCGATGTTACCAGTTTTTATTTTTTTCCTGAAACTATTACCTTCTCATAGTTTGTTTCAACAATGCATATATTATCATCTCCACGAGCGTAGACATTGCAAGAAAAGATTCTAACTAAGGATAAGTAAAGTTCTTTCATGGTCACGATATATACTTTTATAGATGTCAAACATAAAAATATAATAAAATTCTATATTAACATAAATATATATTCGATACACATTTACGTCATGGCTTTAACATCAGTATTTCGTATAGCTTCCTCCAGCATCAATAATTTCTTGCAATCGTTGCGGCATAGAAGAGGCCAGATTGTAGGGAATGTTTGGTGTTCGGCGTAAGCTCTCCCAACTATTCCTCGTGTGAGCTAAAAGTGCTTCAAATGTTCTTTCATGCGTTGCTCCCATTCGTTAATCATTATTGCTCAAAGGTTTTCAATCGGATTCAAATCAGGAGAACGTGGTGGCAGAATTAGATTAATAATCTCTGGGTGATCTTCGTACCACGCTCTCACAACGTTACTCCTATGAATGGAACTGTTATCTTCCATTACGTAAAATGGTTCCGGTGCTGGAACCAGATACGCACGAACACTGGGTAGCAGCACCTCTTCCAGTATCTGGCAATATTGCTGTCCAGTAAAGCGTCCAGCTACTTGAGTCAATTCTCCGACACCATAGCCAGACATCCAGCCCCACACACCGAGATTGATTTGACCACTACGTTTGCTCGGGAAAACATTTCCTTCTTCATAGCGTTTTCCGCGCTGCCTCCAACAATGCAGGGAACCATGACTATCTGTTGAAAATGTGTTTTTCGTCACAGTACACAACTTTTCTCCAGAATTCTTCCTCCTGCGCCAAGTATTGCAAGGCAAATCCCATCCGCGCCTCTTTATGCTCAATCGTCAATGCAGGTTTTAGCTGGACGGCGAGAAAAATACCCTCCCTCGTGAAGTCTGTTGTTCACTGTATTTGCGCTACAACGAAGGTTCAGGTGTCTGTAAATATGCGTCGCTGGAACAAACGGATGTTCTCTGGCATGATCAACAATCGCAGCATCTTCCTCTTGAGATGTTGAACGCGGAGGACCAGACCTCGGCAAAGTAGCGATTGAGTTTTCTGCTTCATACCGATGAATCCACCGTTCCACAGTGCTTCGATGAACGTCTAGTCGTCTTGATATTTCTCTTATTGACACACCATATTCATGCAATGTCACCATTGCTCCCCGCATTGCCTGGGTCGTCTCGTGGTGCACAGACGGCCTTTCCATCTTTGTGTAAATGGCTTATGTGAAGCGTGCTGGGACAATAAAGGAAATGAGGATACCATGCACCCCTTCTGAAATTGATTTCGGTTGTGAAGGGTACCAACCCTTCGAATGGTAATAATAATCAGCCAATTTCCTATTTTGTTGAACATATGCATAAAAAATTCGTCTTAAAAGCCAAGGATCCAAAGATTGTCAGCAGTAGTTTATATCCCAACTGAATATAGTCACCCATCAACAGTATAATCATATTTTATTTCCATAACTACTCATGACTACTCTGTCATAGTAAATAACCTGATTATGACTTAGGTAGTAGTGGTAATTCTGAGTGGCGGCCTCTAGCCACATACGTTAAACCTATCAGTGCGTCTAAGACCAGACTCTTCTGTTTCTGTCAATTTATTGTTAGTTTAAGGTATTTTGCTCTTTATCTTTCTAGGTCTAGGGCATTAAAATAAATATTTGCGTTTGTGTTTAGCATTTCCTCCTCCCTTCGTAATTCCCCACCCAACCTCGTTTCCTTCGACATAGCAACGCTTACCTCCATCCTCATTCCACTTCCTTCATTAAACCTATTATCGCTTTTACTGTCCCTTCCTTCCATCCTTCAATGCCAGCGTTCTTAAACCTAGCACATAAATTATATAATATGGAATCTAACACCTTAGATCTCTACGCATTCATGTTACTTGAAGACGCCTGTGTCTTAAGGGAATCTAAGTGTTGAGAGTAGGCTTGAGGGGTAGTCCATAGATTATTACAGATGACCTTCAACGCTCCAACTATTTAAAAATGATTATTTATTACGCACATCACATGGCATAATACACACATGAATTTAAGTATCTCTTACACCGTTAGAGTAATTATGTGCATCCATCCGAACACACCTCCGCTGCCATAAGGACCGCCCATTTTATACCTAACAGACTAGCTTGGGACGAGACAAAGGCGCGAGACTTCTTGTAAGCACTGTACATATATCATTTTAGGCACTATGGATCTTTTTAAAATTATTATACTTGCTGTAACAAGTCTCAGAGGCTTTGTCAGGAAATAGTAAAGCATTGCTCATCATTTGTTTTAGTTATACAGGGCTATTTAAAATGATTCAGCCGATTTCAACTGAGAATACTTCCGTACCTATCAACCGTGCATCAACTGGGCATACACCACATGAAAGAGAAAATCTCCGAATTTTACAAGATCACCACGAGAGGGCTCCAAAGTCACGCCGTGGCCTAGCCTAGCAACAAACAGAGTGTGAAAATGGCGTCCGCACAGCAGAAGGAGTTTTGTGTGTTGCAGTTTTCGAGCTGTAAATCGGCCCCCTAGGTCGCCGGATCTTACACCGTGCGACTTCTTCCTTTGGGGGTACGTTAAGGATACTGTGTACGTGCCACCGTTGCCCACATCTTTGGATGAGCTCCGAACTCGCATTGTTACTGCCGTAGTGTCAGTGACAACGGACATGCTGGAGCGAGTATGGGAGGAATTCGATTATCGTGTCGACGTTGCTTGTGTAACTAGGGGAAGTCACATAGAGCATTTATGAGGTGAGAGACAAAATTTGAACAGTTTTTCTTTTGGTTGATGTATCACAAATCACTCTGTATTTGTAACATTAAAAAATATTCTCATTTGAAATCAGGTGAATCAGTTTCAATAGCCCTGTACTCGTACAGTATTTTTGTTCCATTCTCTTCCTGCTATTTCGTTTTTTACGAGCTTATTTCTTCTTATTTTACAGGAACAAAGTTGATATATATATATTATACACACAGACCGTGCATGGAACAAGGAACTCTTCTAGGATAATTAAATCCACTATAGTCCGAATAAGTAATGGTAAATGACAAATACCATAGAAAAACTATGGTATTTGTCATTTACCATTACTTATTCGGACTATAGTGGATTTAATTATCCTAGAAGAGTTCCTTGTTCCATGCACGGTCTGTGTGTATCATAAAAAACCTCAGGGAACCATTCCGAGTTCATTCCCATATATATATATATAATTTAGGGTGATTCAAATATGGGGGTAAAATTTTTTTTTTAATATTTTAATGTGTTCAACCCTTTAAATGGTTCATTTCAGCATAAAAACAACTATCCTAAAATATTTTAGCAAATTTTTAATTTTTAGGAGTTGCTACCAGCAATTAAAAATTGACAGAACGACTCAAATTGTCAAATTTTTCCACACCACCCAGGGGGTACAGTACAAGGCGCATTGCTTTTTTTTAATGTGAAAAGCTCCCCCGTAGGTCCTACCATAACCACAAGCATGCATAATTAAACTAGCATGATATTTGAGACATTAGCTGTCCTTTACTTCATCAATGTTTCTTTCTTTCTATCAGGGTAAACAGCACTGTAGTTTTTCACTACTTGTAGCAAGAATTGTTTTTGATCTTCGTCATGTGTTAGTATTTTATTATATTCATCCATTAATTTTACTCCTCTTTCCGCTATATCATTCACGACTTTCCACTGTTTGATAGATTTCTTAGCGGAGTTATACTCTTCATCATTATGCCATTCTTTAGCATCTTTGAGTAAAAATTTTGAACTAAATTCTGTTATTGTAAAGAATCTTTGAGTATTTGATGACAAAATCTTCTTATTTCTTCGTTGGAATAAGTGCAGGATCTAGAAAAGCCTGTTTTGCAGGAAGAGTTTCTGTTGTATTTTGCAAGACCTTTACAATTTTGTTTTTCGTTTCAGTAGGCACTTCATCATCATAAAAGGCCAAGGCTACCAGTTCTTCTGATAGGTACCAGAGGTGACCTAACAGTTTTTAATAGCAACAAATGCAATTGTGTCATTTATTTGTTTGCAGACTACAAGATTCTGTAATAATTCCAGAGCAAGACGAGGAGCGCAAGATGGCACAGGAGCTGTAAACCATGCCTTTACATATAACCGAGTAGCAAATAGACAGATGTCTTTTAGTCCTTTTTTGTTTTTTACTGAAATTTTGAACTGAGATTTGAACATAAAAATTTTTAATGAATATGTAATTTTGGCCATCCACCTAGCCCGATGAAGTCCCGCTGGATGTTTAAATTTGATTCCACCTTTTGGTTCACCTCCCAAAAAAATAATTGTTAACTGCAATAGTTCTAGGTAATCGTCTCTTGGTTGGAATGTATCTAGTTGATTTGTTGCAAATATAATTATGTCATCTTTGATGTCATGAATATTTTCATAGATATCTGGATCTGATAATGTTGTCTCGTAGTCCTCCTTATTAATGCTTGACCATTTTTCTCTGAACTTCTTAAAAAAGACTATATCTGGGCCAGAAGATGGTGATAAAGACTTTGAAACAACAGCTTCCAGCATAATTTCAAATATATGGTGTCGACATGCCAGCCACAATAAATCGTTGTCGAATTTTTGTTCTAGAAGAATAGCTGCACCATTTCTAGGACCAGTATTGGCTGCCATTGTATTGAAACACATGCATTTTATTTGTTCGCAGATGTCCCATTCAAGCGATGTCTGATTGTTTGCATTAAAAAGAGACGCATTTCTGTCACTCAATTTTGCAACATCAAGACTTCCTAATAATTTATCATCAAACAATTTTCTACGTTTGCCAACCTTACTTTTCCATGTTGAAGGTTGTGCAGCACAGAAACCAGATTCATCACTTTTACTCTCCTCTGATTCTGATTCTGATGATGTACTGGTGAGTATGACAGCCTCTTCACTCTTCTTTCTTTTGATCTCTTCTTCTGCTTTCCTCTTTTCATAACGTTGTTGCTTTTCTGCTGCTCTTTGCTCTTTTTTAGCAACAGCCTTATCAATGGTACCCATTTTTCCATGACGTCCTTTCTCACGTTGCATTTTCAAGAATTTCTTATCATCTTCTATTTTTATAAGCTGCATAGCATTCTCATGAGCAATGTCAAATAAGTTTTCCAGTTTATCTTTCCATTTTTCTTCTTTATTATTTAAATTTTGTGATCTTTTCAATTTGTTTGCTTTGTTTTTCTTAAGCAGCTGTCATTCCTTCAGTATTCCTTGAATTTTATCTACTACATGTATTCTTTGTTTTGCTGGTATTCCTGCTTTTTTCCAAACTGCTAGCACATCATCTGCAGTAGAGCAGCATGATTCTCTAATGTCTTGCTTTTTAATATTTCTGTAGTGCATGAAGAGGACCATCATTTCCTTCTCTGATGGTAATACGGATGTTTTTAGTACTGCAGAGGGCTGCCCAATTAGCCATACTTCAGTTTCTTTTCTTGTAGAACTTCTCCCAAATGAGCAACTGGGTGATGGTGAGTTAGGCCTAGCTTCCATAATCGATTAATTGGTATCAAAATTACGAGTTCCAAGCAACAATTAAAAGCAAGCTAGTATATAAACCATTAATTAAAAATTCTGAAATATAAACAGTTAAACATAAAATCATAAGTTGTAAAAACAAACAAATTGAAAAAGAGGGAAACTTTGACGCCTGGTACCACATAGTAAATTTTATTTAAAATTCACCAAATTTGGCATACACTACTTTTTTGTCATAGAGAACAAAAATACAGGTTGAACAATTAAAAAAAAACTTTGATTTTTTTGAATCACCCTAATATATATATATATATATATATATATATATATATATATATATATATATATATTAGGGCGGAGTCAAAATGGACCAAAAAAATTTTTGTTTTCAAATATCGAATTGGAATACCTGCAAAAGTTGTCAACGGGCTACTGTCAATGTTCACTCAAAATTTGATGTCCCTTGAATTAATTGTTCAGGGTCCCCAGCGAGGGCAAAAAATCGCTTCCTGATATGAACATTTCTGGCAGCATTCCGCTACTTTGTATATATATATATATATATATATATATATATATATATATATATGATGAATAAAACCACGAAGGAAAGGAAACAAAAAAGGTGCTCAAGCGCTTTCGTCTAATGACATCCTCAGGAACACTGAAGTACATAAAGGGTTACGGCCTATATATAGGTTACAGAAAGAAAAAAAATAAAATAAATAACATACATACACACAAACATATATACATATATATACACATACATATCTACACACATACACATATATATATATATATATATATATGCAATAAACGGAGAAGTAAAAATAAAAATTAAAAATTAAAAATTAGAGGATTAACAAAGAGGCATACAGATTTGTAAGGAAAAATATCGATTTTTAGCACAAGATCAAATGAATTATAAAAATACAAATTTATACTGGAAATCTGCCCGGGTTTTAACACTTTGCCTTTTAGAGTCAAGTTTCGATATATATAAAAATAAAACGAAGATTAAAAGTTAATAAAGTAGCATACAAGTTTACCAAAGATTTAGCGTCCTACCCTTTTTATCTAAATTTGTTTTGAAGGAATTCAAAACAACAGGATCGAGTTGAAAAAGACCTTTGCTTATGTTGAAGTTATTTGAAAGTTGGATAATGGCAGACTCAAGAATATTTCTATTAACAATGTTGCTAGAATGAAATAAAACTGAAGCATTATTCCAATCAATACAGTGGGATAACTCTGACAAATGGACAAAAAGAGTACTGGACAACTGTCCTGTTCTAACGGAATATTGATGCTGTTTTATACGTGTGGGCAAATCCTTTCCAGTCTGACCTATGTAAAAGGAATCACATTGTTTACACCCAATTTTATAGATAATGCCTGAATTATTGGTAGGGCTATTTTTTACTATGATATTTTTCACAATATTGTTATATGAAAATACTACATTAATATCCAAAAGTTTAAGTACATTAGCAATGCCTAAAAAGCCCGGGAAAAATGGAAGTACTAAAATATTTTTTGACAAAGTACGAGTGTTATTATTGACACGATAGAAAGTTCGTTTTGCCTTGTTGAGACAAGATTCCATAAACGCAGATGGGTAACACAGATCACTTCCAATACCGTTGATTTTTTCCAATTCGGCATCGATGTATTCCGGACTGGCGATCCTAAGGGCGCGGAGAAACATTGATGAAAAAATGGCCTTCTTAGTGGGGGTGTCATGTCCCGAGTAAAAGTGTACGTAGGACAAATTGTTTGTTGTTTTCCGATAGATACTAAACTTAAAACCTGGGCTTTCCCTATGTACACGCACATCCAAAAATGGGATTGAATTGTCTTGTTCCACTTCTAAAGTAAACTTAATGGAGGGGACTTGATCATTTAACTGAAGGAGGAAGTTATCCAGGTCACGATTCATGGGCCAGATACACAAAATATCGTCGACGTACCGCAACCAAGGGATGCCAACCCCCAGGATTCTCGGAATGTAAGTAATTTCGAAAAACTCCATATAAATATTGGAGAGGAGGGGCGATAAGGGGTTGCCCATGGCCATCCCAAACACTTGTTGATAATACTCGTTATTGAAAGTGAATTTACAGTCTTTAATGCAAAGCTTAATAAGTTCCAAAACAATGTGTGAAGGTAGTGGCAGGTCATACTTATGTAATTCTTGGGAGAGAAAGTCAAGCATATCATGAATCGCCACTTTTGTAAACAATGAACAAACGTCGAAACTGATCTATCTATCGTTAGTTTCAGTACGTGCATTATTCAATTTTTCAGTAAGATCCATTGAATTTTTTACATGTGAATCAGAGATAGTTCCGAGAATGGGGGACAAGACTTTGACAAGCCATTTTGGAGAGTTTATAAGTAATAGAGCCCACCGAGCTAATAATTACATAAGTATGACCTGCCACTACCTTCACACATTGTTTTGGAACTTATTAAGCTTTGCATCAAAGACTGTAAATTCACTTTCAATAACGAGTATTATCAACAAGTGTTTGGGATGGCCATGGGCAACCCCTTATCGCCCCTCCTCTCCAATATTTATATGGAGTTTTTCGAAATTACTTACATTCCGAGAATCCTGGCGGTTGGCATCCCTGGTTGCGGTACGTCGACGATATTTTGTGTATCTGGCCCATGAATCGTGACCTGGATAACTTCCTCCTTCAGTTAAATGATCAAGTCCCCTCCATTAAGTTTACTTTAGAAGTGGAACAAGACAATTCAATCCCAGTACATAGGGAAAGCCCAGGTTTTAAGTTTAGTATCTATCGGAAAACAACAAACAATTTGTCCTACGTACACTTTTACTCGGGACATGACACCCCCACTAAGAAGGCCATTTTTTCATCAATGTTTCTCCGCGCCCTTAGGATCGCCAGTCCGGAATACATCGATGCCGAATTGGAAAAAATCAACGGTATTGGAAGTGATCTGTGTTACCCATCTGCGTTTATAGAATCTTGTCTCAACAAGGCAAAACGAACTTTCTATCGTGTCAATAATAACACTCGTACTTTGTCAAAAAATATTTTAGTACTTCCATTTTTCCCGGGCTTTTTAGGCATTGCTAATGTACTTAAACTTTTGGATATTAATGTAGTATTTTCATATAACAATATTGTGTAAAATATCATAGTAAAAAATAGCCCCAATAATTCAAGCATTATCTATAAATTGGATGTAAACAATGTGATTCCTTTTACATAGGTCAGACGGGAAAGGATTTGCACACACGTATAAAACAGCATCAATATTCCGTTAGAACAGGACAGTTGTCCAGTGCCCTTTTTGTCCATTTGTCAGAGTTATCCCACTGTATTGATTGGAATAATGCTTCAGTTTTATTTCATTCTAGCAACATTGTTAAAAGAAATATTCTTGAGTCTGCCATTATCCAACTTTCAAATAACTTCAACATAAGCAAAGGTCTTTTTCAACTCGATCCTCTTGTTTTGAATTCCTTCAAAACAAATTTTGATAAAAAGGGTAGGACGCTAAATCTTTGGTAAACTTGTATGCTACTTTATTAACTTTTAATCTTCATTTTATTTTTATATATATCGAAACTTGACTCTAAAAGGCAAAGTGTTAAAACCCGGGCAGATTTCCAGTATAAATTTGTATTTTTATAATTCATTTGATCTTGTGCTAAAAATCGATATTTTTCCTTACAAATCTGTATGCCTCTTTGTTAATCCTCTAATTTTTAATTTTTAATTTTTATTTTTACTTCTCCGTTTATTGCATATATATATATATATATATATATATATATATATATATATATGTATATTATATATATATATATATATATATATATATATATATGTTTGTGTGTATGTATGTTATTTATTTTTTTTCTTTCTGTAACCCCTATATAGGCCGTAACCTTTTATGTACTTCAGTGTTCCTGAGGATGTCATTAGACGAAAGCGCTTGAGCACCTTTTTGTGTTTCCTTTCCTTCGTGGTTTTATTCATCATAAATATTTTTCACGTGTTACTTTCGTGAAATAATTTTCATATATATATATATATATATATAAACAAAGTACACAGAACTCATCACGTGGAGGTAGCTGCACATCGCGTTCCAGCCTAGCCCATCCCAACCACATAACCTTATTATGGACTTTTGTCTAAGTCTTATTCCTTTTCCTGCTTATCGAACTATGTTGTGATTTAGTATTGAAAAATGGCATTTTGTTTCTTGATTCCAATTTCACTCGAATGAATCCATCCCTTCGTTCTTTTCCACAAACTGTAGCTGCTGTTTCTGTTACTAGATTAATACATCTTTCTACGGCCTGTGTGTGACATGGCATCCCAAGTATGTCTCCAAAATCTGACTGTTTGGAAGCGAGCTCTCTCAGTTCCTTCTCCGTTAATTGCTGCAAAAGCGGAGGACTTAATCGCCCTTCTTCTTTCAAGTTAATAAGATTAATGTATTCTTTTGCTCCAAAGTACAGCCTTGGTATTGTAAACTTCCGGATTTCCTTTTGTGTTTTGCTCCTGTGTGTGCTCCTGATCATCGGTGATCATGGAGAGGAATAGGTTCTCTGGTTGAGCAAAATAAGCGTTGCGTTGTATTGAAGAATCCACAACGTTTCTCAGCTCAAGTGGAAGGTATCTTGATCTTGAAATGGTTTCCCAGACATGTCTTCCTCCTTCCGTGCATGAAGATTTTGACTTTAAACCACATTGGAGCATAAACTTTCATTACGAAGGTTCTCTGATGGTTTATTTTAGCAATGTATAAGCGTAGAATTCGATTTGCTGTAGTTATTCACCTTGCATGAAATAAAGTTCCTGGAGTTTTTGCAGACAAATCCTGAGAGCATTTACCTGAGCACACAGCTTTACAGATTTCAAACAAATACTTCTGGTCCGTACTTAAGTCTTCATTTGCTATGTATGGTATATCAACTTCAATTTTATCAAACCCTGCAACTGGAAGTTGTTCGCAATTTTCCAGTGTTTTGCCAATTGTTCCAGAGAAGGTATCAGGTCCTGTTGGGCTCCCTTCAATGTGGTATAACAAGTGGCGAAGTGGAAGTTCGTTAGCGTGCAATTGACATATTAGCTACTGCAAAGGTCTACCTAATGCCAATTCTAAGAGGCGAATAATTCCATTATGCCTTCCTGTGTTTACAGGAGTTCAATCACATCCAATAGCCACCAGTTCATCAATGTTTTGAAAATTTTCTGATAAAAACTGAATTAACGAATCTTTAATACCATGAACAGTACCAGACACAGGTGCAATATGACCAACATAGCAAGACCCTGGTTCTCTTACTCAGGTTATGTGTTCTTCAATGACAGACTTGTAATAATATTTTTTGCCTTGCTTGATATGACATTTAGTTTTATCTTTTCTTCCATCAAAACATAGAACTTTTAAGTGTTTCTCATTATCTTCTTGTTGTATTTTACACCGTATTTTCGTCCTTTCTCTTCTAATTTTACTCCTGTCAATTACGAGAGAGGTATCCTCATTTCCTATTAGACCAACATCTTGCACGGCAGCAGATGCCAAAGATGCACCTGCCCGGTCAGATATGCCGTATCTATCACAAACTTGTGCAACATTTCCGAAATTAACTCTCATTTGTTGATGCGAGTTAGACGGTCTAGCATCATCAACAGCTCTTGTTTGGGTCGGGTTTGATTCTTTCCCTGAGCAAGCTGAAATGTCACCCTCCGAATCAGAAGAATCAAGGCCTAGGCCTACAGCATCATCATTAGTTGCAATGCTTTTGCTAATTCGAGAAAGTTCTACTTCTTTTCGTTTCATATTCTTTTAAAGTTTTTCAGTTGTTATTTTATCTATGTTCCCAATTGCCATTTTCCTATCTCCTCTTTGATCAGTGAGAAATTTTTGCTCAATGCGAGGAACCTTTTTAGTTTTATCACAGTGACATGAATCAAACTCACATTTGCAGCTAGCAATATCAAATAAATTTTTAGCTTTTTATCTGAACAACCGTAATTTGTTTTGATAATTTGGGTTTCCTTTCTTCCTTTGTATGGCTTTATCAACACTATATATTTATTATGATAGGAGCGAATAAGCTGCAAAACTCTTTCGTGAGAAACTGTTGGAATTGAGGCCTTTACCCAAATATTTTCAATATCTAAAGCGACTCTTTCTGATACGTCAGAGACTGCAGGATCTTTGTTATTATTAGTGAACTTTATGTCAGCTCTTACCCATAAATAATGTCTAAACATTTCTTCATAGGTTGGAAACCTATTGCTATTTAGTTCTTTAGCAGCGCCAAAAACTGGGTATATACTACACTGCCTTGTCTTTACTTTTTTATCTATTTTAATATTTCTGAAAAAATAGAATTAATGTAATTAAATCAAAGAATTACAAGAAATAAATATTTATGCATGCAAAAACGGTTAAGTAGTTATACTAATAGGCTAAGTTAAACTGTAACACATCTCGTCATTGCACGCACTTTAGGAAGACTGAGTGACTGAGGCTCAAAATGTGACGGTTTTTCAAGGTCAATAGGGGAGGCTCTTACTGAAACAGCAGCTAGTTCAAATTTGATAAACATTTAAATTAACATCATTTACAACTTTTTCTAAGTATTCTAAATTGATATTCTAAAATTCATATTTTTGCTCCACCCTAAAAAGAAAAACTATGGTATTTGTCATTTACCATTACTTATTCGGACTATAGTGGATTTAATTTTCCCAGAAGAGTTCCTTGTTCCATGCACGGTCTGTGTTTAACATATATATATATATATATATATATATATATATATATATATATATATATATATATATATATATATATATAATATAAATATATATCAGGTCATCCCATAAGTAATGTCGTTTTATACGATAGATTAAGTTTAAACTAGTCCTACTTGGTTTAAGCATAAATTTTCCGAAGGTTATATCTAAGAGGAGATCTATCGTGTTTCGCTACATACTTTACAGACCTGACCAGTGAAGACGTGTTTTGCTTTATGTGAACCCCTCATAAACATGGCGGTATCAGAAGAGCATATCAGGCATATAGTGCTTTACGAGTTCAAAAAAAGGGAATAGTGCTACTGAAGCAACGCGAAACATTCAGGAGGTTTATGGCAACGATATTCTGCATGTGAGGAAATGTCAAAGATGGTTTCAAAAGTTTAGGAGTGGTGACTGCTGTTTCACAGATGCAGCACGCTCTGGACGCCCTGCTGAGTTTGATGATGACCTGCTGTTAGCCGCACTTGAAGAAGACTGTTCAACAACTGTCAAAGAATTGGCCCAGAAACTCAATTCATCCCCGTCCACCATCCATCGAAATTTGCAACAACTCGGGAAAGTGCCTAAGTTAGGAAAATGGGTGCCACATGAATTGTCGGTCGACAATCTGAGGGTGCGGGTAAACATTAGCACAGCTCTTCATTCCCGTGAACTCCAAGATCCGTTTTTGCACCGTTTAGTGACTGGTGATGAAAAGTGGATACTGTACCAGAATGTTAAGCACCGTCGACAGTGGGTTTGTGCCGGAGAACCAGCGACACAACAGCCAAAACCAAATCTTCACCCTCGGAAGGTGTTGCTTAGTGTTTGGTGGGATAAAGGTGGTGTAATACACTTTGAAACCTTACCACACAACTAAACAATCACCGCTCAAGTCTACTCTCAACAACTGGATCGATTGAACACTGCACTAAAAGAAAAGAAACCTTCTTTGGTTAATCGGAAAGGAATCGTGTTCCACCACGACAACGCACGTCCTCATACCGCTCGGATCACTTCTGCAAAAATTGAGGAGCTTGGGTGGGAAAAACTTCCACATCCTCCATATTCTCCAGACCTTGCGCCTTCAGATTATCATCTCTTCAAGAGTCTGCAAAACTATCTTGACGAGAAACAGTATAGTTCTTCAGATGACCTGCACACTAGTCTTTGTACGTTTTTTGCCTCAAAACCGCCTGAATTTTATAAATATGGCATTGAAAAGCTTGTAGGACGTTGGCAGAGTGTCATTGATTCCGATGGAAAATATATACTAAATTAAAAAGTTTCAGTTGAGTTTTTTTTTGTCCTTCAAATTCCGATCTAAAAAACGACATTACTTATGGGATGATATATATATAATATATATATATATATATATATATATATATATATATATGCTCAATACAGTCTAATGCAAAGAATTAAAAAATCAACCAACCCGATCATCCAAGCTATCCATGAGTCCTGCCATTTATCCTCTAAGCTATGGACTTCTTGGTACGAAAACGTCTGTCTGCAGCTACACTTAACTTCGACATTAGTCTTATTTCTAATCAATTGTATATATATTTCTATCCTTAGTATATGAACTGTCATTGTATTAATTATATTTGTCATATGGATTGTAGTCTGCCAATAAACCTTTACATTTTCATTTTCATATATATATATATAATAAATAATGTTATAATGTTTCAGGCTAACAAAGACCCTAGGATCCACTCATGGCTGATCTATTTGTGTTCGTAATTGTGTATTGTGCATGTTCTCTGTGGTGGCGGAGAGGACCTACAATTTTACGTGTGTTCCGAACCACAAAGCCTTAATTTTACTACCTTAAACTATACCCAATCTATCAACATATGCGTCTAATCGATTTTTAAACGTGTTTATAGACGTGCTACTAATTCCTTCTACCGGCAAACTATTCCACCTATTTACTATTCTATGCGTAAAAAAGTTTTTGGCAACTGCTGTCTCGAACCTTCTACTTGTCAACTTACACCTGTTATTTCTAGTCCTATTATATTGAGATATTTCGAAAAAGCTATCTCTATCTACGTTATGGAGCCCATTCATAATTTTCAAAACCTGGATTAGATCATCCCTTAGCCTCCTAGTCTCGAGTGTAGTCAATTTTAACTCCTTAAGCCTATCCTCGTACGACTTCGACCTAAGCGACGGAATCATCTTAGTTGCTCATCTTTGAATTATTTCGATTTTGTCTATACCTTTTCGCATATGCGGATTCCAAAATTGGATCGCGTACTCCAAATGGGGTCTAACTAATGATTTATAAAGAGGAACAATAATATCGCGCGATTTGTACTCAAAATTACTACCTATAAAACCTAGCACTTTGTTCTCCTTATTGACGCTGCTGTACTTTGTTTCGCTACTTTTAAATCATCAGTGACTATAACTCCAAAATCTCTTTTTCTTGCTCTACGCTTACTAACTCCTTTCCTGACATACTATACGCAAAATTACCGTTACGCGAACCTATATGTAAAATTTTGCACTTATCGACGTTAAATCTCATTTGCCATGTGACTGACCAATCAACGATTTTATTCAGATCTTCCTGGATTTTACCTCTATTTTCCTCATTAATCGCCTTAATATCCAACTTCGTGTCATCAGCAAACTTTGAAACTGTACTGACTAGGCCAACATCTAAATCGTTAATATATATAAGAAAAAGCAAGGGGCCCAATACAGAACCCTGAGGAACGCCGTCGCTACATTAGCCCAACGACTCCGCTCCATCAACGACCACCCTCTGTTTCCTACCTCGCAACCACTCTTCTATCCAATTTATTATACACCCCTGATTCCATAGCCTTAGTTTTTTCAATGAGTCTTTGTGCGGTACGGTGTCAAACGCTTTTGAAAATCTAAATACACTACATCAACCGCCCGATACTATCGTAAACTTCAACCACGCTTTGAAAAAATTCTAAAAGATTAGTTAAGCAAGATTTGTTTCGCCTAAAACCGTGCTGCGTATTTCTAATCAAGTTATGCAATTCTAAGTGTTCGACTATACGATCCCTAATTATTGATTCCAGTAGCTTACCCAACAGACGTTAAACTGATTGGCCTATAATTTCCGCCGCACCTTTATCGCCTTTCTTAAAGATAGGTGTTACGTTTGCTAACTTGAAATTATCTGGTACGCACCCCTCAGAAATAGCCGCATTAAAAATCTTTGTTAGCGGCACAACAATGTTCTTTTAATTCTTTTAGTTGTAAGGGATATATAGAATCCGGCCCCGATGATTTACGCATTTTCATTTTATCAATATAGCGCATTACCTCCCTTTCACTAACCACAATATTATCGAAAGTATTACCATTATCAAAGGGTATTATGTCTATGACCGTAGGGATATTCTTTACAGCTTCTATAGTAAAAACTGACGTAAAATATTCGTATAGTAGGGTAGCCATTTGCTTGTTTTCAGAAACTAGCTTTCTGTTAAAATTTTTCAATGGCCCGAAGACACTTTTTACTAGATTCCTATTGTTGACGTATTGAAAGAATCGCTTGAGGTCTCCTTTACCGTCACGAGCTATGGAGATTTCAAATTCGCGCTTGGACTTTTTTATTACACTTTTCGCTTCATGCCTTAGAGATATGTAGTTGTTTCGTAACCATAAATTGTCTTTATCGCAATTATGTAGCCTATAAGCCCTATTTCTACTCCTTATAATATCTCCTACTCTAGAAGTAAACCACAAGGGCTTTTGTTTACCTTCGCACGTTTAATTTTGTACGGTACACATCCTTCATTTATAGACCTAAATACTGTTTCAAACGATTCCCACATTAGTTTTGCGTTGGAGATCCCCATTACGTCTTCCAAATTGATGTGTGACAATTCATTTCGAAATTTACAAAAATCTGCGTACTGGAAGTTAGGAATTTTAGTCGAGTTAGCTGGTTTCGAGTGACTTACTGAGAGGACAAACTCTACCATATTGTGATCGCTATTGAACGATTCTATTACTTGAAGATCCGTGATTAGCCTATCATCAGTAGTTATTACTAAATCTAAAATAATGTCCAACCTCGTAGGTTCCCCAACCTTTTGAATAAGAAAGCTATCCTCGAGAAAATAAAATAAACGATTACCTTCCGCATCTCCCTGCATTGTATCGTAATTCACGATGGCGCAATTAAAGTCATCCATAACTAAGGTCTGCTCACTACCTATTATTCTCTTTAGTTCACGATATAGCGCTTCGTTCGTATCAGCTGTTTGATTAGGGGGCCAATATATAACCGCAACAAGAAGTTTAAAATCGTTCAATTTAAGTTCTGCTATAGTCGAATTTCTCGGTTCTGGAATTGTGTGCTTTACTTCTATAACGTTTGTAATATTATCTTTGGTATACAACATAACACCGCCTCCTCGCCTACCTTTTGTTTTTAACAAAAAGTCTATAACCTCTAATTTGACACTCCCCTATCTTGTTTCAGTGCTAAGCCACGATTCATTTATCGCAATTAAATCATAGTCTTTACAAGCAATTAAAGAAAAAAATTAGTTTATTTTATTTCGTAGGCTATGAGCATTTAAGGATAGAACCTTCAAATTGTTTGTAATTCCAATACCTTCGCGAGCGCAAGGTTAATTTGAGGAAATTACGCCGGGACCGTTCGAGTTACGGCAGCCTGAAAAGAAGAGACGGTATTATGAAATAGTGTTCCTAAACACGGAGCTCAAACGTCATTAAGATGAAGTCCATCTCCGAGGAACAAGTCCCTCCTGCCGTAGAAACTGTTCTAAAAATTTGCAAAATGCACGCCTTCCTGTTGGCAAAGAGACTTTAGGTTGTTGTTGATATAGGTCGCCTT